>CM026187.1:2066316-2172424 GCA_014825925.1 Bombus breviceps
CTCTCTCTCTCTCTCTCTCTCTCTCTCTCTCTCTCTCTCTCTCTCTCTCTCTCTCTCTCTCTCTCTCTCTCTCTCTCTCTCTCTCCCTCTCCCTCTTCACTACCCTTCCCCATCTGCCCCGTGCTTTTCGCTCCACTTGTATGTGTTCAGCATCTCGCCTACCCTCTGTCCTTCCTCGTTGCTGTTCTCTCCACGAGGTATCCCAGTCGATACTGACACTGGCGGTGCGAGGTCGACTCGTCAGAGGGTGCTGAACGGAGTGCAGAAGCGGAAAAGGGGCTCGGGGTAGTTAGGAAAAAAGAGAGAATGCTTTACGTTACTCTCGTCGTTCTCTTTTCCCTCCTTTTCCCCATTATTTCCCTTCGTTTCTCTGTTCCTCTTTTTCTCCCTCGTGCGCTATCCCTTCCTTTATTCCTGTTAAAATTGTACAATAGAAACGAAGCCTTATCCGATGCGGACATATCGGACATAGCCTCCGCAGTCTCTGTCTTCCTTTCTTCGCTGTATTTCTGCCCGTTTCTCGCGTCTCTGCGCCCTTCCATCCTAGAGTCCTTCGCCGTTGACGAGCTCGAAATTGTTACGTTTCGTGAAACGGTGAGAGGATTTTCCGAGATCTCCGCCGCTAAAGGGCAAAGACGTTAATGGGTCAGCCGTATGAATGGATATCGTTATCGATGATCGTAGCAGAACGCGTAATCGTCCGTGAAAGGCGACGCTGATAAATAAAATTTCCAAGCATCCACCGTAGACGCGGTAGATGAAAGCTGACAGATTTCGATAGTCGCGTTAACGTCGAATTAAGGGATAACGTTACGATTTAACGCGTTCGGGTGTAATTCTTTCGATTTTATGCCCCTTTGTCGAAAGCCGGGAAAACCGCATCGTGATATCACGGCCTGGAATAATATGAAATCTACGGGGCTTTGTTGTACACGCGAGGCAGTGTAATGAAACGATACGCAGCGGCAATTTGCGCGCATTAACCGTTGCCAGAAGCACGAGATCTTGTCCCGCGCAACAAAGGAAAAAAGAAACGAGAAGGGAGAAAACGAAACGTTTTATTGAATTATTAAGAGCGCAAAAGGAAAGTGCATTAATGCCGCGTCGGTGGTGAGCTAAGACCGAAATGAAACGATACAAATCGAAATATACCGTTGTAACTTGTTGAGCAAGCGACGAGAACGCGTCAAGGGGCTGGATATTGACTGAGATCTGTTTACGCGAGGACTCGAGATCTCTTCCACGCGTTTCACCCGCCCCGAGAATAAAGCGGCGGCTTTCCACCGCCTTTGCTTGACCTGTTCGATCCCTCGTGGTCATAATATACATTGTATATTATACCAAATCCACCGAAACTGAACGATCCCGTAACTGCGTTGCACGATGGATACAATAGCTAAAAGTAAATAGCGAGAGGGTGGAGAAATAGTTGACGAGAGTTTCGTCGTGATATAAGGGAGGCATAAATGCGAGCAGGCAGGCGGCGATCGGTTCTCGATACGTTTCAAATTTTCCAGCGAAATATTCGCGTAATCGTGGATCGCAGAGGCTACCGTTAATCGGAGCGAAACGGGTCAAATCGAGGAAAATATGTGACAAGCGCGTACACGTAAATGCAGCTAGGTACGCGAGACGACCTCAGATATGCGGTAGTCTGTTGTACGCTGGTCTGATGGGGTATGTGTAAGGTATTTCCGGGAACCTCCGATCTACAGGGATTCTCCAAAATAAACGGGTATGCGTGAAGTTCTTGTTTCGGGGCGCAGACGCCGGAATTCCTCGAGGGTTGCCGCGTTCTGCATTGCCTTTGGACAACGCGAACACGCCCTATTCGAGGCCTGACTAGGCTGTAGTAACGAAAATTCGACGGAATTCGAAACTGTTCGCGTATCCAATAGGCATTCGCGAGTACGTGCACGCGGGCGTAACGCTCATACAGGATCGACGAAACGAGCATTACCGATGCACATGGCGATATCAATAATTCATGCGACGGATAGCCGATCGGTGACCGACTGGCATGTGCGTCTACGGCCCATAAATTGATTCGTTATATTTGAAGGTGTTAGAGGATAATCTAAACGATCTCCTCTAGTTATGCCGTCAATTTACGCATCCTAGGAATCCCTCTAGAACAGAGCAATTTCACTCTATGATCCCATTAGCACCAATTGAGGATTTCATGACAGGATACCCGATTATCGTTTTCGATAGATATTATAAAAATGGAAGTAAGTGCCGCGTTTATTACTTTCCGAATGGAAATAGGAATAAGAATCATAAAATATTCTTTTGATTTCCCGGGGAAGACAATCGTAGACGAGAGTTTTTGTTTCTTTCAACGAAGAGAAAATATGCATTCGATTCCCTTCTTCTTTTTCTTTTTGGATGGTTACGGATCTTCTTTAGTTCTGCCGTGAATTTACGGACTTCAAGAGTCTCTTTAGAATAGATCGATTCCACTTCACAATTTCAATTGCAGCAACCGAGAACCAAATATACATATTTCCCTTCTCCTTTTTCTTTTTCCACCGGTACGAGTATCTTGTGAAACTCCGCTTGTGAAAAAGCCCGTATATCCCACTAATGCCGATGCGTTTTTGAAGGAGTACAGAACATTAAGGTGCACCATAACCTCCTAATGTCTTGCGAAAATTGAAACAACCTACTACTACACGCCACGTGCCAACTACTGGACGTATTTCCCAAAGGTGTTCTCAATCCAAAAGACAGATAACCTGCCTCTGAATATCGACATCCTAGGATTTGCTCACGCATTCGATATCCTTATCTGAAAGTATCTTAAAGTATCCTTATCTGAAAGTCACTTAACCACCTCTGGTCAATTATATAAGACTGTAAGAAACTATCTCTTGACGTATCATTCAGTGTACATACATATATTAGGTTGTCCGAAAAGTTTCTTTCGTTTTATGAGGAAATAATAGACGCACAACGATTATTGTTTTATATTATTTTGTCGAATTACGTACGATCCAATTTGTTATGTTGAGATAAACGCCGCGACATTTCACACACTTGGTTTCACGTTTATATGAAGGCGCACTGTTTTAAAAAACACGTTTGCAAAAGAAAGACACTTTTCGGACAACCTAATACATGTGAATAGATTAGTAACAATACAGTAGATAATTTAGTTTTCTCATATAATAATAATAATAATAATAATGATGATGATGATGATGATGATGATGATAATAATAATAATAATAATAATAATAATAATATATACACAACCTGGTGTAATTCACAAGTTACACTGATCTTCTAAATAATTTTTCTTAGATACGATACTTATTACTGCGTATTTCATTAGCGGTACGCGATATAATTAACAAACGTACAGTTGGAAGTGGCGCGATAACAGTTTACGATAACAGTGCTACTAAATTTAGGCGAAACTTGTGGATTAAAGAACGGCACAATGTGACGCTAATGTATAATATTGCAAGCCGTATACCGTCGTGGCCCACTTACACAAATAAATTCCTTTTGAATATTGATTCCTCATTGCGGTCGTTGCGGTTCTTGTACACCACTGCCAGATAATAGAACCGTGACTGTTTTCGAATTTGCCTGGCAGCATCAGGCAGACGTATTTGCAACCACTAACGAGCACACGAATACGCCCTACACTCCCCCGTTTAATTTGTAATATATAAGTTTATAACAAATCCGAACGCCAGGCAATCGCGTATGGTCGGAGCTCGTACATTAATTCTACCACAATAACGAGTAATCCCTATTAGAATTAATCAAAAGGTAGCCGCTGTCATTGGAAAATAGCAGCTTAGCAGAAATTTCTATTTCATAACTCATGCATTTCAGTTTATATGTTATTATATAATGTTATCGCGAATATCCAAAATACTACCGAAATGATACAATACCGTGAGACTACTTTGTCAATTAAAATTGTGAGGCGATGAATTGGTCGAAAGAGACTATTTTATGTTTCACATACCGTATAAAACAAACGAAATTTCGCAACTAAATTTTACAGATTATAAGTTATTTAATTACTTCATTCGATGAAAACGTTACGCTGTCACATGAGATGTATAATGTACGATGCAGAATAACTGTTTGCAAGCGAAGAAAGTAGGAGGCAGAAATTAAAATCTAACATAAATGGCTGCAAATCGAAATCGAAATCGAATTTTGAATGAATTTTGCTAGAAAAAAAAACGAATGCTGAAATAATTTACAAAACCAGGGAAATATCGAAGAAACCTAACGAGAGAAAAAAGTAATGGAAATTAACCGAGGATAAACGTTTACTTCGATAGAGTGGCCGGACCGTAAGTTTTTTCGAGATTCAAATTCGTCTTGGTCTATCGTTCCACGATCGTTCGCTATTCGGTTTAGCTATATCGGCAAAGGACGATCGATAATCCTCAAATTAGATGCACCGTGTAAATAACGATCTCTCGCCTGCTTTATCCACGTATACAATTACTCGTGCAATACGATAACGTTGAAAGAAGATATCGCGAAAGAAATGGGTACGGAAGAATTATTCCAGGCAAAGAATAAATTTGTTATTCCATGATATACATTCCAACGCAGTAGTCGGATTTACAAAGCAGCTGGTCGTACGCCCCACTACCTCATTCCACGTAGTTGCACCACATTATTCCCAACGCGGCTACGAATCTCCCCTGCTTCTTGTCTCCCTCTATAATAATGTTTCCTGGGGCTGCAAGTTTTTTTCTCTACTCCCAGTCTTCGCTTTGTCTTCTACCGACCGCCAGGCCTCGTGAGACTCAACATCTTTTTTCAACGTTACTGGAAGATCAGAATTCCAGCGAACGATGTGACAGACGGACCGAGATATTCTCGCGGGAACTCGACTGGACAAAAAGGAGAAAAGTCGACGACTGCCGGCTGGAGGTAGCCTGTGAGAGAGAAAAGACAGAAGGTAAACCGAATTGGTTCCCCGCTTGGCACATTCATTTTTCTCGTTCTGCACGAGTCGGCGCTTGGAACGAAAACCTCCGAAATTTGAAGGAAGAACTCTTCCCGATCAATTATGATACCATTACTCTGCTACTTTTCTATTGCTCCAACATTGCACCGTATTCGGTGACGCGAAGACGCATCGTGTCGCATCGGTCCCAAACAATGCGGTTAAAGGCGAGGGGGCGGGGGCCGAACTGTGCTCGTGAAGTTGTAACTGGCGTAGTACGTATTATGTACAATAAAGTACCGACTAATGCAAGTTATATAGGAACATCTTGGAAAATGGTAAGAACAACGACGACTCGGTTTGACACCGGTACGGATCGTACGATGGTCGCTCGAGATACGAAACTCGAAAAAATACGCGGTTCTTCGAAAGTTCTGCGACATAGCTGCACCATGTACAGCGATGGGAATAATACGAAACTAAAGGTTCATGGAAATTTATGTCAGTTTCTATCTCCCCGGCCGCGAATCATTCTTCGGTCACTGGCAATATTTATCTGCTGCAAATCACAAGAAGAACGAGATAGGTGTCGCGATACGATAGATGAGTAATTTCGCATTGAGTCATTTAATCTTTATTCTCGGATACGACGGCGCACGGGGTCGCGACGATATACACGTTCGTTATACTTTCGCGATTTATGTACTAACAGGTCAAGCGTTAATTATCGAGAGGGAATCCTACGAGACCGGCTTATGTAGAGCGGCCTGAAAATCGCCGATGAAATTAAAGTAGATAATCTTCTATGGATAACGTAAATTAAAACGACTAAATAATATGTATTTTGATATTTAACGAATACGCGGCTGTTATTAACCTTTGATATCCGTGTTCTGTGTGCAGCGATACGCGTACTGGTCCGTAACAATCTCTGAAAGGAATTCCAAAGAGAATTCCTGCCGGTGAACGAACAACGCGGATTGCAACGATGCCAGAAACCCCTGGCTTCGGTGCAAGCCGGCAAATTACAAGAACAAATGTCGTTTCTTGAGCAATGCGGCTAACAATTCCTACAGAAAGAGATAGAGATACATATAGATAGAGAGTGTGTGTGTGTGTGTGTGTGTGTGTGAGAGAGAGAGAGAGAGAGAGATAAAGGAATAACTGGTTCAAACTAAGTTCACGGGGGCAGCTAAGAATTAAAAGTGTTATCACAACACTAACGCAGACTACGGGAATATAGAATGATCAGCCGAGCATGAGGCGTAACGACGAGAGTGTAGCTTCTGAATGGTGTTGCTATATGTATACCGGGTGTTCCGAAAGGGGTCACCATAATTTACAGAGCGCGCGCAAACACTCATTTAAACTTCAACACGCCTTGACCATTATCCTAGGTTTAGGGACGTGGCAAAGGGAGGAAAACGAAGGAAGGTGGTGGTAAAGAGAAGGAACAAGAGAGGAAGTGAGAAAGAAAGAGAGAGAGAGAAAACAACGACCAACTGTTCACAGTGCGACGGGAGAATCTAACAACGAACCATAATGGGATTTCAGCTTATCTCGCGGCCCTGAGAATTTTCCCGTAGTAGGAAAGCGAGGGAACATGTAGCAGGGTAAAGGATAGAAGGTTGCTTGATGCGTGACACCACATTAATTACTGGTATGTTCCAAGAACCAACCAATTTCGAGACTCGCCCATACACTAGCTACCTGCCTTTCGATCCCTTCTCTCTCAACTATGTTCAAATTGTGTGCACTGCATCCCCTTTTACTTCATCGCTATGATATCCTTGTTCTCGCGCTTCTTCTCGTCTTTCTCCCTCCCTCTCTCTAAACCTCTTGAATAAGGAGAAAGTCTCTTTAATCCTCTTTCGTCTCTCCGGTATAATCTGCTTCGCGTAACTCGCAATTTCAAACACCCTCTTACATTTTACAACATTCGATACGAATAACGAAGAAAAGGGGAACTCGACGAATTGTTACTTCTACCTGTACCCGTACGTGATCAACGAAAGGTAGCAAGAAAAGCTAGAGCAGTAAAAGCTAGAGTGGAGGACGACAAAAGAACAGCAGGTAAGAAAAATACGTTGCATATTAAGGGTAATTAATATTAATATAAAACGAGCCGTATTATTAAATGAACACAGGAATGGTTCATTAATAAAACTGAGAACTTGCAGAAACATAATAAAAAGCAAACTACGGAAAAAGAAGATTGTATGAATTATATACTGAGTTATTCCATGATATTTCTTAGAAAGAGGAAGAAGAAGAAAAAGATGAAGAAAAGGGATTGTATCTTACTCAAGAAACAACATCTCTTAGACATTCTTATTCCACTCTAAAACAGTTATAAGAAAGCGCGAAGCATATAGCGTAAAATACTTCGTAACGCCTTCGGATAAGATCCTGTGTTTGGGCGCGTGTACGTACACATCCATACCGATGCTTTTAACCAAATGCATGTCTCACGAGAAACACGTCATGGCGCGAGAGCAGACTTTTTTCCCAACGGCGAATAATTATTAGTCCTCCATCCCGGGCTGAGTAGCTTCCATCTCGGCGATTTTCTTCTAACGCGAGCTACCCTTCGGCTCTTACAACCAGCCAAAATAAATTCCGGATCATCGGCTATCGTGCACAGACGTCGAAACCGCGGGAAATAACTTGCCTCGAAAAGGTCTGAATGTCAGGTGTACGTTCGATAGCGTACGACCGAATACGTACGCAGAACATTTCGAACGGTCGGCGCCTTTAAATCGTCCCCGTTTCTTTTCTTTTACCTTCTAGCCGCGGTGTTCTATCGCCGAACAAAAATATAACGTCATAAATTTCCCTTGGTTTACTGCTACAGGATCTTGGCATTAACACTTCAAGTAGCTAAGTAAGGATGGAAAACGGGTAGAAAGAGCAAGAAAGAGAGATGCGAAGGGATCTACAACGCATTTCAATGCACCTTGGTACAGAACATATTCCTCAACACATCCAGACGACCTGCCTCCAATACACGTGCAATATGCCACGCGTGTTTCTGTGAGCTTACACGATACGATCGTGCAACTACACGACTGTACGTGGCCGCACACGTGCACGCGTCTACATACAACTTCTACGAGCAAGTTATCCTCTTTCCACGCTGAAAAGTAGCACCGTTCGTTCTGCCTTCCAGCCGGTGCTTCATGACGAAGGATCCCGGAAAAACAGTCACGTTTATCATCGAGTTGGTGCGAGCGCATCGGGGATGAACCTACCGGGAGATATAAGCGCAGTAAGCGCAAGAAAACGGCTCGCGTGTAAAGATAAGATGCTCTAATGTACGAACGTATAATGGTTCGTATCTGTCTACCAAGAAAAATGGTATCGGTCGATGAAAGCGGCCCCTGCCCTAACGAATTCTCGTAAACATACGAGCATTTCCACTATTCGCCGTCCGCGAGTCTCACGACGAAATGTAAACGCGCAGCCGACTGGAAAATAAAAGGATTTCGATGTAACGCCAGCGTACGTATCTGCTGACGCGTTTTACGCTGCAATTCAGGATACCTGCTCTCTCTTTCTCTCTCTCACAGAGCAAAATTGATTCTCGTTACGAGCAGAATGTTTATTATCATTCTTAAAAGCATGCACAATTTTATCATCCAGTTTCTGTTAAACGTGGTCTGTTTAAAAAGTAACAGACGCGAATTTTACGTCAGCACAGCAACGTAAATATTTGATCTTTAAGCGTCCGATATCTTGCTGTCTTATCAATATTAAAATAATACTTAAGGACAAACTCTATAAAATGCATTAGCATACGCGTGCATCCGTACGAGGAGACGAGGGCAGTTACCTCGTCTCTGTCACACGAAAGTGGTCCCCTAGCACGCTTGCTAGTGCTTCGCAACAACGAAACCCGGAATAATAATCTAATTTATCATTATATGCACGAGCATTGGAAGAAGAGCCGGCGGTAAAAAAATTTCCATAGAATTAAATTTAAAAAATTAAAACTCTAATAGAACGTCTAATAAATCGGTCGCTATAGTAGATAGATACCGATAAAATCCATTTTTTGTAAGAAAATCAACGAATAAAAATTAAAAACCTTTCAAGCATCATCTTAACCTAGACCCAAATTCTTTTCCATCGTTCGTCTACCTTTGTAAACTAAATTAGGTAAATTGGCAAACCGGGAAAGAATTTTTCTTTGGCTCGTTGACAAGAGGTGGATACTAGGTCAATTCTATTCTGTCGTTCGATCCACTAACAGACTTCCAGAGGCTAAAATACCGCTTTGACAATATAGTCGGAACAATTTACGTATTTCCAGCGATCAAACCGCTTTCCTCGTGTTCGAAAAATCGAATTCGTTTCGAAGATTGATAACATTGATTTCGCGCTGCGATTATTTACCGATTGACCCGGTGAGCGTGCGATATGTGGAAACGGGCGTAAAAAAGATAGAAAAATTTCGAAGCAGAGAACGAAGAAAGAGCGATTCGAAAGGGCGTAGGAGCATCGAGGAGGCGGAGAGATCGTGCAGAACCGGCGGACGTGCGCCTCTTTTTCTACTGTCGAGTGCAACGAACAGAACTTGCGCGTCAGGCGACGGTGAAAACGCGCAAGCACCCTCTGCCACACTGGTGCATGCGCAATGGTGTATTGATCCCAGAAAATCTGAGATGCACGTAACATCATCCAGTGGTCCATTGGCCGTACAGAATGTCATTTCTGTTCTGCGCTCGTCCGGATTTTCGCGAATGAAACGGGACGCGTTACTAATGCGAGACCGATCGGCTCCTCGTCGCATTCCTGATTGCCGGTTATCGCACTCATCCAACAATTCGAAGAAACCGCGCTAGATTATGAAAATCTTGAAACGCGAGAGGAAATCTTTTAAGAAGAGCGCGCTCGAGGGGGCTGAAACAAACGGCAATCGCAAGTACGTAATTTTTTCGTTCAACTTTCTCGTAAACACTGATAGATGGAGAAGCATCGATTTTTATAGATCGATAGATACACTTTTATAGGCTTCTTTGTTTCTATTTTTTTGTACTCGATTAACGGATAAGATAATGTGAATTATTTGCTGTAAATTTAACGTATCTTTCCGCAACTATTTATGTTACTTTGTGGTTTAAATTAATTTCAAGGGACACTTTGTCTTAAACCTCTTTCGCGTCCGATTATTCTGAGAAACTGGAAGTAAATTTATGATGTTAATTTATAACCGATTAAGAACTTACGCGGCTGAAACCTGTGATTATCTCAAAATGAGACTTACGTTGACAACGCGATTGTAAATGTTGCAAAGTGTGACTGTCCGTATATTAGAACGTCGACCCGAAGTAACGTATCAAATATTAAAACACCCAATTTATTAACTGCTGCTAATTTTCATAGAAAAATAATACAAACAAACAGCAATTAGCGCAACAGGTTTATAATTTCGCGAAGCAGCGATGCATATATACATGTATTTTACATATATAATCAAGCTACACATATATAATCTACAGATAGATCATTGAGTTTAAGTCAGCGACGAGTATTTGTTGTACGATTAATTCCCGGATTATAATTGTTTGTAACTTTTATATAACAAACAGGATGCCAATTGGACTCGAGTACCGAAACTAGCCAAGAAACATTCACTCGAAATGATACTGCAGGCAATCATCTTGATCCTCTCTGCAAGGATATGCTACAGCAATCCCGATGCAAAGAGGCTGTACGACGATTTGCTGTCGAATTACAATCGACTGATTCGCCCCGTTTCTAATAACAATGACACCGTAGTCGTTAAACTAGGACTTCGTCTGTCCCAACTCATAGATCTCGTACGTGATCCTTTCATATAATCGATTTCATGTAAAAAAGAAACCTGGTTTTTGAACACCAACGAACATTTATCAAATACGATTTTAAAGTAACGCAATAACATTAAAAATTTACAGAATTTGAAGGATCAAATTCTCACGACGAACGTTTGGCTCGAACACGTAAGTCTTGAATAGTTTAAACAACTATTTGCCAAGTATGTACGTTGCTTAATAAAGACGAACTTTGCCCAGGAATGGCAAGACCACAAATTCCAGTGGGATCCAGCAGAGTACGGAGGTGTCACTGAACTCTATGTACCTAGCGAGCACATATGGCTTCCGGACATTGTACTTTACAACAAGTACGTAAGATGAACCAACCTTATCTCGAGCTTTTCGCATTACCGAGCCTCGCCGAGATAAAATTAAAATCATGATCACTTTCAGTGCGGACGGAGAGTACGGCGTGACTACAATGACAAAAGCTATTCTTCATTACACTGGGAAAGTCCTTTGGACACCTCCAGCGATTTTCAAATCCTCCTGCGAGATAGACGTCCGATACTTTCCATTCGATCAGCAAACTTGTTTCATGAAATTCGGTTCATGGACCTATGATGGTATCCAGGTAAATGTCTACGCTAAAGGCTGATAGTTGTAACTAAATAATTTTTCTGATTTCTCGATACCACGTTCAGATCGACTTGAAACACATTAATCAAAACACGGGAGACAAAGTCGAAGTTGGCATCGATCTTCGCGAGTATTACCCCAGCGTCGAATGGGATATATTGGGAGTTCCAGCGGAACGACACAAGAAGTATTATCCCTGCTGCGATGAACCCTATCCTGACATTTTCTTTAATATCACTCTACGTCGAAAAACGCTGTTCTATACGGTGAATCTAATCGTGCCCTGCGTGAGCATCTCTTACTTATCGGTGCTCGCATTTTACCTGCCCGCCGACTCTGGCGAAAAAATCGCCCTCTGCATTAACATTCTCCTATCGCAGACCATGTTTTTCCTCTTGATATCAGAAATCATACCATCCACGTCGCTAGCGCTACCGTTGTTAGGCAAATACTTACTTTTCACGATGATTCTAGTCGGTCTTTCGGTAGTTATAACGATCATTATACTAAACGTTCACTATCGTAAACCGAGCACTCATAAAATGGCACCGTGGGTGAGGAAGATTTTCATAAGAAGATTACCGAAACTCCTTTTAATGAGAGTACCCGATGATCTTCTCAACGATCTTGCCGCTCATAAAATACACGGCAGAGGAAAATCCGGTAAGAAAAGCAAATTCAACGCTGCGGTAGCGGCTGCCGTGCAATCCTCTTCAATAGTCTCTTCACCGGATTCCGCTCGCCACCAACGGATCGGCGGTAGATACCGTAAATTTTCTGTTCTATTAAGTCATTAAGGACCAACGTTTATCAACTCACCATCCCATTTCCATTCTTTTTTTGTTTAATCGTTTTTGCATATTGCTAAACTCTGCTTTTCTAATATTTTTCTAATATTGTGGTTACGAACAACAGTCACAAGAATTTGTTTATATTTTTTCGTTACCATTTCTTCCGTCATCTAGGTTCTATCATTTTACGAAATTTGAAGAAATTGAAGTATCTAAAGCGGAGATTCTCAGCCTCTCCATAAATGCTTGCAAACCACCAAACCAAAATTAAGAATATCCCCTTTTTATACTTTTCATTTGGGCAATGAATTTTTATGTATGTTTGTTAGTAGTATGTATGTTTTTATGTATGTTTAGGTATGTTTATTATTCGGTTAAATTATTTGTCACCTGCTAAAATAATATTTTATTTACACTGTATTTTATTTTATTTATATCTTTCAATAACGTTGCATTTACGTACCTTTTCGGTATTATTTTATTGTTTGGTCCTTAATCAAGTAAAAGAAACGAAAAGAGCATGTGTGAGAGGATAATTTTTTCAGGATGTAATGGATTGCATACAACGTCTGCGCATAATAGATTTCTTGGTGGTATCGGTGGGTATAACGGACTTCCTACGGTGATGTCCGGATTGGATGAGTCTCTGAGCGACGTGACTCCTAGGAAGAAGTATCCTTTCGAGCTTGAGAAAGCTTTGCACAATGTGATGTTCATTCAACATCACATACAACGGCAAGACGAGTTTAATGCGGTACGTATGTATATGTTAGATGGAGAAAGAGAAGGTTCTGAAATATACAATCTTTTTTTCTTTTTCTTTGTTCCACAGGAAGATCAGGACTGGGGTTTCGTAGCAATGGTTCTTGATAGACTTTTTCTGTGGATCTTCACAATAGCTTCGATCGTTGGCACGTTTATTATTCTTTGCGAAGCCCCAGCACTTCGTGACAACACCAAACCAATCGACATGGAGTATTCTTCTGTGGCTCAACAACAATTTCTTCCTCATGGTGATTTGTTAGAAACTCTCGTATAGAACTTTTAGGAGAAATAGACAGACACTTAAGGAAGCTGAGGTGTTGATATCACGTATTTCTCATAGGAATTCGTTATAGTACGATATCGCACCAATCAAGCACTTTGTTTCCGAATTTTTCTTATTCGAACGAATTAACAACCTCAGCTTCCTTGTCGTTTTTACCACAAAATATACAAATTTTCAATAGCATTGCAAATGTCTAAAAGTATGTTTAAGTTGTACTTGATAGTATAATATGTGCACATAACGAATAAGTGCTCTTGAATAACAATAAACGTGTTAACCGTACCGTTAAAACGATACTGCAATATTATTTGTAGGAATTTTGTAACGTCGATTACGTAGAACGATGAAAACGGAATATTAATTGTCCATCAAATCTGTGTATAGGGAGAAACATTTTCTGCTCGAATCGATATCTTCCCGAAGAACAATGAAGAAAATTATTATGTAGTGTACTTAAATTTTTTCAACTACTAAAATATAAATCAACCTTTTTCATTAAAAATGAAATATATACTCTAACTCGTTCGATATCTTGTATGCCTATAAAAATTAAATAAACGACAATTATAAAGCATTTTATTATTTATTTATAACTGCTAGACTGTACTCTGTCATATTCTATATACTTACAGTCACGTTTGGTTACATTTACACTTTCCTATATAACATATACCACTTGAAAACTAAAGTATAATTTATTATGATAAACACGTACAAGAAAAATGTCATACATTAAAATACATGTATATGTATATGTGTGTGTGTGTATATATATATATATACATATATATATATAAATATATAAATATATATATATATACATATATATATATATACATATATATATATATATATTAAAATGCTACAAAATTGGCCGTGTGAATCGCACGTAAAACCAAATCAATAACGTTGACGTTATTTGCGATATAATATCGTCATAGTTAAGTTAGAGGACATAGATATGGTATATAAAAAGAACAAAACAGTAGTGCTTATAAATGGAATCATAGAAACGCTTGAGTGATAATCTTAAACACGTGGAACATCAAACAGTACGTGAATCGCAATAACTTGGAATATTGTATCCAGTATTGTCTCTCTGGAATATCAATGAATGTTCGAAGGTATTCAGGAAATCATCAATTTTATTTAGAATTTCCCTTTACGCAAGAGTCTTTTTCTGGAAGTGACTATCTAATATTCGATATAAATTATTTGTACAAAGAACAAAACCGAAAACAGAAACAGACGAACCAAAATTCTCTTGTTATTATTCTCGTCGCTAATGTAATTCTGATACATTTCGTGCAAATTCTTTTGCAATCTGCATAAAAATATATATGATAGTTTGTATATCTATATAATATTCAGGAATTCGTTTCACTTAAAATTCCGGAAGCACCAATAAAATACAAGAATAAAAATACGAGAACATTGTTGCATACAGGAGGTGGAACGATCTGCCTTTACTCACTCTCAATTCTCAACTAATCGTTCCCTTCTCTCTTATTCGCTAAAGTGAAACACATTGAAAGAAATAAGATCTTTAGCATAAACAGGGGAGACATTACCTCTTCTGCGTTCCAGATGCATTTCTCTCTCTCTCACTCTCTCCCTCTCTCTCTCTCTCTCTCTCTTTCTATGTATCTATCTATTTATTCCTATCTCTCTCTCCCTCTCTCTCACTCAACATTTCTAAAAAAGTCTCTAAGACTATATGGAATATGACAAATGCAAGTGAGAACAATACTGCTCACAGGTTCAACACTCGAAAATATCTTAATAATATTATCGCACACTATCTATAAATTCCACGCGCACACACGCTCGATCACATTGTCTCATATATAAATCAACATGGAATCTACAATTGTCGAGCCTATCACACATAATAGAATGCATTCATATCTTATCTCGTAAAGAATAAGCGTCACATATATAGTTATCTTGTAATATGACCTATGTCAATCTCGTCGAATAACTCTTTCACTTAACGTAATACGGGACAAGCAGGGAATATCGTCTAGTCCTCATAATGATACATTGTATCTGATTACATAGAAGACCGCGTAACGATATATAAGTATACGTGTATCGCGGTCTGCTCAACCCTTCCATGTACCAATATAATTTTTACATTTCGGACAAAAGTGGTGAACACTCATGAAGCTACTCATACAGTATGGCAGACACGAGCAAAGGCAACATCTGAAATTTGAAAGGACATCGGTGAGAATTGATTTACTAGGATCTAACAGACAAACACATACACCAACACGAAACCAACATATTCCCCATAAATGAACAAAAGCTAATCCTTAAAAGCTGATGCAAAACCTTCATGCCAATGTATAGACAAAAGTCCCTTGCACTTGAAAATTTAATCTGAATTCAATCAGAAACCTGCATGATATGCCCATAAAACGACATCTGTGAATCTTGAGCAATCGCAGAACAAAAAGCAGCAATATATTCTTACATATAATATATTCTTGGTGACATTTAGATTTAGAAAATGATCGCAAGTATTAGTGATATGACATATTTCCTAAAGAAATTTCATTTTTATAGAAACTATCGTGACATAACACAAGTAGAATGTTAATTGAGAAATAAATTAAAAGTAAGTAAGGCAATGCAAGCATTAATTTCAATAGCATAAGCAACGAAGCAAATATTAGAAATAAATGTAGATGTGTACACTCACCCAAGTAAGCAAAGCACGATACAGCAGAGATGGGCGCTTGGTTGATGATCCGATATCGTAGTGGTTTTAATACTGGCATGACACGTTGGGCAAGTCGTTTTTGTTGGATTTGGAGTCAGGGAAAAAATCACTGGCTGATAGACAACTCGGAACTCTGGCGGAGGAACTGTATTCGGATTTGCATTATACGGTGCCTGCGATTGCGGCGGAGGTTCGCTGGATCCTGAATAATTCGGTGGATATGGCATCGTTGTCTGATTCGGCGGCGGATTATCTGAAATTTCAATCAACTCCTATTCGTTCAATGTGTCATCAAACGTTTCTATTTATTACTACTGATATATTGATTATTACGTGATTACGTTTATACATTATGCCCTAGAAATCACAATATTGAATCGTAACATAAATTTGTCATACTATTATGTATTTACAACCATATGTAAATATGTTATAACCTAATAGGTTGAAATATTTCAAAGTTTCAATACACTAGTTTTGTAAAATACTATCTTGTAACAAAAATTATTATCATTGAATAGCATACTTTTACTTTATTACTACTTTCGGATTTTTTATTTAACAATTTTATGTGTTCGTTTACGCTGTTCGAAACCTTTTAGACAGATGACATTTATCTTATCGTAACATTCTAAACATCTCCAGTGAATTCAACCGGTTAGCGGTGTAAGTCTCCGCTGAGAAAATAAACACCGGCCATTGGTAAACATACATATAACGTGGTAGTCAACGCGTTAGAAAGCAATAAAATGATACGTACGAGTTGGAATTGGCATAGATGACGGTCCTAGTGGATATGGTGGAATGTTTGGTTGGAGAGATATACGAGCTGCATTTTCAACAGCTTCCTCATAAGACGGGGGTGCTGACGGTGGAGCAGCCGAGGGTTGAGTACTTCCACTGGCGAACCCAATATTTTTTTCCATTTTTTCTAAAACGACATTTAAACATACTATAAGTACCGAATATTTAAATAAGAAAAGAACTTATACTGGATATGTATGTATAACTCGATAGTAAGCCAAATAAATCTAATCCCAATCTGCAACACAAATTAGATAAAGTCGAAGACTGCGGGTATAATTACGGTTGAAGACAAACGAACGTGAACAAATGGGCGCGAAATATAGTTATTTATTCGCGAAAGTGCGAATAGAAAGTTAGACGGATGTTAAGTAATAGAGACAGTGCGAAGTACGCTCGTTTATCGGGCCGTGCCTAAGAAATTTAGGGCCCGGTATGTATTCATGTTCTTTGTTCCGCCACATACATATTACGTGGCCTTGCTTTTCGATTGTAGCTCGAATGATTCCATTTAATATCAACTCAATACACACAAGCAACTACATACATTGAAATTGTTATGAAATATAAGTTATCGTAAAGTTAGGTATGTAAGAACTTTTCTTACAGATTTAAATAGATAATAATTATCATAAAAAAATTTAAACATGACTCAGTATAAATTNATATATATATATATATATATATATATATATATATATATATATATATATATATATATATATGTATATATATATATATGTATATATATATGTATGTATATATATATGTATATGTATATATATATATATATGTATATTACAAAATACCAACATTTATTTATTTCATATAGTTTTCGTTATATATCTTAAATTCATCGAAGTTGCTAGTTAACAACTTTTCAGGATGTGTGAAAATATATAACGTGTTCGAGAAAATTAATTTTTTACTATGTAAAAATACGTGCGACTTGGTTATCTGAGCATCTCATTATACATATAAAGTAACATTTGCCAGTTTAAATATATTGAATACACACATGACGTAAAAATTTGACGCATTGATGTACTTTTTTCACAATTATAACAAGGCTACTGCAATCAACGTTACAATACATTCTAATTACAGAGTTGTATGGAAATATGCTTACAACAAAAATAATTTTCAAAGAAAATAAACAATAGTAAAACAATATTCTTACCGAAATTAAAATCTTACGATTTCAGAGTCGCTTAGACGTCTCCACTTATAGAGAGGTTATAGTTGAACAGATCAAAGTATTAATGGATTGCTTGCACACTGAAAGAACCATATGTATCATACTATTTGATGTTTAGTTATCTTGGAACGTTACACCGAATTCCTTTTACGTGTATTTATAGGAGAAGCGTAGGGAAACACACAGAATTTAACGAAAACTGTCACAGTATATACTACACTGATACGACTGACAAGACTCTGTCGCAACTTTTCCCAACGACCAATCAACGTACTCGTATTATTCCAGTAGCGAAACCGGAGAAAATGGCGCGAGATATTTAAATTAATTCTGTGCATAAATAACTTTTACTAAAATATGACTATTCTACAAAAATTTCATTATTTTTATGAAGTGTTTGCTAATTTCATGAGTCAAAAATATTTGTATATATGTGCCATAAAAATATTAGGCAAGTGGATATTTAATATTAAAAAGTCGTTTGATTTTTCTTGATGCGTAGTGCAGTGCGAACTTTTGCCGCGTTTGATGTGGGATGAATACAGTATGAGTTTTAAAGTGCAATATGATTATCAACAAGTACAGAGATCTGTAGTGCATGGAGTAGAAGTCAGGCCTCAACGTCAACATTATTATTTTTGTAAGTAAAAATACAAATTTAATTATTATAGTAATATTTAAGTATTTCAAGTTAAATGAATTGAATTCTAGTGTCAGGGCTACCAATTAACAATGATTCAAAAAGATTTATATCAACTTTACGTGTTTAACGGCATTAATATTTATATAAAACATTTATAATTTAAAAATTTATAACAAGCTTACTTATATTTATTACACAGTTGTAAAAGTAATTTTTGAGGATTCACTCCACAAACCATTTCACAAAGCAATTTTTATAACATCTCATTTATTTTTCGTATTGTAATTATTTTTATATAATTTACACTTTACATATTCCATATCATAATACAATATATATAACAGACTTCAAAACCAATATAATAATAATATGTATATGTGCATAATATTCCAAATATGTTTCCTTGTGTATTAATTATAAGTTGGCACCAGTTTCTGCTAGACATTTCTGTTAATTATTCAATACAGGACTTTGTAAAATATTCTATGAGTGTTTGAATATATTCAACTGAATTCTATACACTACTTAGAATATTAAAAAATGTAGCAGTAATAGTGAAAATCTTAAACATAATTTTGGTACATGAAAAGTTTCAAATAGGTTAGAAACGATGGAAGTAGATTTGAAACTTGAATGTTTCAAATGATAAAAGAGTGAAAATATTTTAGAACAGAATGGGATGGTAATACTAAATTATAATACATTTATTCATATGAGAGAATAAAGCTGTATTTATTATGTTATATTGTGTAATATAAAATTTTCAAAATGATGCATTATACACCTTGGATCCATCATCAAGCGGTGTTGGACAATCATCAGTGTTATGCACCATATATGACTAATATGCCATCCTATCCGCACAATAATCATGAGCAACAGCATATTACAGAAGAAGAAAGTGAACAAACAGGAGATGAAATGCACGATACAATTACCTCTGCTACTTCAGGAGAACGCAGTTCTAGTGCTGACATATTTAGATTAGAATTTGCAGCAGCTCAATGGTCTAAACTAGTTTCGAATGCAGAGGGCCTATTTACTAAGCTCATGACAAGTAATATTTTACCTCATACAGAACAAGATCAGATTGAACAATGGCTCTGTATGAAACAAGAGTATGAAGAATGCATTGCTAGTGACGATACAGGTAGTTTGCAAGGCTATACAGAAAATGCAAGAAGATCATTGGAAAGAATAGAAGAAGTAACTGAAACTGATGAAAAGACAGATGAATCTGTACATCAAATGGAAAGAAAGATTGACTTAAATTGTTCATCCAGTTCAGAGAGTGAACTGTTTGAAACCAACGATGATGACGATGAAGAAGAAGAAGAAGAAGAAGAAGAGCACAGCGATGTTAGTTCAGAGAATCCAGATTTTCTAGAAAAATTGGACGAATGTATGAATAAGCTTAAAATAGAAACAGATAAAATAGTTGATTCCAAAAGAGACGAGTTTAGGGAAACAAATATAGAAATCATTCCATCTATAACAAGATCTATGAATACTAATAATAATTATGTCTCTGCAACTAGACCTGTTCCACTTAGAAATCCAAATTCCAGGAGGAATTCAATGCTTCCTGGTTCTGAAATGTGTAACGAAGTGTTAGCCTTTAACGATAGCCTTAAATCTAACCAAAATCAAATATTAGATAATAAAACATCAGCATTTGCTAGTATAAGAATCTTAGACAATCGTGAACCTGAATCGTTTATCAATGAAAATATTGCAATTCATAATGACAATTCACCGGATTTATTAATTGATGCTTTGAAAACAACAGAAATGCCCGAACCCATAAAGGAATTAAAAACTTTGACATTAAATAATGAGGCAAAACAAACTCAAGTGAAAAAGATTCAATCAGATTTAGATGGAGCTCATAAACGTATAGAAGAGCTACAAACGACTATTAAAATTAAAGAAAAATTCATTGCAGATATGATAAAAAATTCGGATGCACGCGCTAGCGCAAAACAAAAATTTCAGCGCAAATGGAGTAAATTAGAAGAAGAATATTATAATACAAGAAGCCAACTGGCTCAAGCGGAAAATGCTTGTATCTATAAAGACTCGGAAGAAAAATCTGCTCATAAAAAGGAAATTGAATTATATAAGAACATGGCCATCCATTATGAGAAAAGATTAATGGATATTGAAATGATAAAGCAGATTGCAGGTGATTCAGCTAAAAAAGTACTAGAACTTGAGAGTTCTTTAAATACATCTAAAAAGCAAATGGAGAAATTGAAGAAACAACTAAAAAAAGAAGAAGAACGTAAGAAACAATTAGAAGAGGAATTAGCAGAGGATCAGAAAAAAATACGTGATCTCGAGGAAAAATATAACTTAACTGCTTCCAAATTGAAAGAGATGCAATCGGAAAGTGAGGATGAAAAAAATAACAGTAAATCAAAAACCGATTACTCTGATAAGAAAAAGAATTTGTTAGACGTAAGTGCGAGAATATCACACCTTGATCATGTTTTAAAAGAAAAATCCATGGATTTGGAGAGAACGGCAGACATAGATGAAAAAGAAGCTCTACGTCATGAAATTCGAAACCTTCGACGTACTCGAGATTGTTTAGTAGATGAGAAATGCGATCTGGATGAAAAGTTTCAAAAAGAGAAAACGTTATCTACCGTAGAAGAACGAAAATTATTAGAATGTGGAGAAACTATTGAGGCGATCGATGCTATGATCGAACACAAAAATGAGATGATTTGTGGACGGAAAGGATTCGATGAAAATCAATCACAACGTGAGAAAGGGGAAAGAATGCTAATGGAGAGGTTGGCGAAACTTTCAGATGGTGAAATGAGAACTTTATTCTATAAGTATTTTCTGAAAGTAATCGATTTAAAGGAAAGTTCTAAAAATCTCGAAGTTCAGACAGCTGAATTAGAAGGTCATATAGAGTCCCAAGAATGGCAGATACAGACATTAACAAATGCCCTAAAACAGACTAAATTAGAAGCAGAGAGAAGAATAGTTTTGATGCAAAGAGAACATGAGGAAAAATTACACCTCATGTTTAGGCACTTTGCGGAGGAAACTAGCAGTTCCGGTCATGAAAGATTGGATAAAGATTCTGAACTTGCGAAATACAAACGTGAAAATAGAACTTTGAGAAAACGGCTGGCTGATGTCGAAGCTCTATTAAAAGGTCCAACGCCTCCACGCACAGCTAGTCCAGCGAAAATCTCGCAACAAGGGTTAAAACAAATTGCACCGAATAGTCGGCCGACAACCAAAGTAACTAGGCAGCGAAATAAATTAATAATACAAAAAACCACCGACTGCGATAAAAGAAAGAAATGAGTTTTTTTAACAAAAATAGTCCTTTCTCTGTTTTTCCACAGTTAGCATTTATTATTTACTCAATATTTTTTTATCTTTTGTACAGTATTTAACTATTACGTTATTAACTTAATTGAACATACAAAAGTTTATCCATTATAAACGTGCATTCTTTATCATTTGAAAACATATTCAAGCATTTGTGTGTTGTATCACAAACAATCATTTTCAGAAAGCAAAATATCAGTAATTTAGTCCAAATATGACAGTCAGTTTCTATAGTTTTACTGTATATTTTTTAATCCTCTCGTTCAATTATCAATTAATATTTATTACATACTCGAAAAATAAATACAAATTATAGTATATTCATTAAATCAAGAATATTGAACCTCAATCAAAATAGTATTTGCATGTTTCCCAGATCTCAAGAAATTACGTACGATAAGTAAATAAGTATCAGATATAAATATGATAAATACAACGGTATTTATGTTTTAAAGAAAATAAGGTCCGAATTATTAACAATCATTTCAATACTCATTGTATTAAATATATTATAAACATTCTACAGTATGTAACACTGTTATAACACTGTATCACTGTATGTAACACTGTTAGTAACTCAATTTATTATAATATTGATAAATGTGTTTCACACTTAATAGTGTAAAAATAGACATGATATGGAATAATTTATGTATAAGATTTATGCTCATTGACTTCCGATATATTATTTATTTCAATTTTGTAAATATATTAGTAATACGTTGAATACATCATTAACCTTTAACCTTTTGATCCCTCGCTAAAATATTAATAAACAAACTTATTTCTAATTCACCATAAAATCGCTAAAATTCCATATGAATACACGAAAGTTATTACAAGGACCGAAAGGATTAATATCCCTTACACTTTCACAAAATGAACGCAGTAAATAAATAATCGATTATTGAAAACGAAATGTGTTCTTCACTTTACAATTAAGTTACACATGTGAATTCAGAGGATATAACATTTTAAAGCATAAACAGAAGAAAAAAAATAAATAAATTTTATAGCCTGAGAAAGAATCTTTGAATTCACACCGTGTCGGAATAACAACTATCCGTAACATAATATAAAATCGACCAAGCAAACTAACAATTAAAGTAGGCCGAAAGCATCATTATTTTACATTTACTATTTGAAGACCGTACTACAGTGAATACCTTAATCTTTTTATTTTATGTCATAGATGCCATAAATTTATTGGAAAAAATTATATTAAAGGAATCAGTATTGAAAAAGATATCAGTGGACTCAATTTTGACAAAAATTACATTAGCGAATTTGGTTTTCAAATAACTAGTTCATAACTTTATAAACTGCTAAAAAGACGCTCTAAAATGTAGTTTCCGTAGTGTAGTGGTTATCACGTGTGCTTCACACGCACAAGGTCCCCGGTTCGATCCCGGGCGGAAACATGTGTCAGATTCTTTATTTTTTTATTGATATTTTCATTTACAAAATACTATATTATAATAAAATATTTATTTACTTTTTTACTTCTCTATAACATTTTAATTTTTATTTTAGAAATCAATACTTTCCATATACATATTAAAAAATATTAAAAGTAAAAGTGTTAATATAGATAATTAATATATTTCACAATAAATTCAAATTTACTAGTATATAATAGAATTACCTTTTTTTATACATATATTAGGTTAAAGGAAGAAGTATAAAATCAAATGTAAACATATGAAAACATATATATATACATTGTATAAGAGGACGCTTTCACGTGTCAGGATGGCCGAGCGGTCTAAGGCGCCAGACTCAAGGTTATTACCTTATCAGTTTTCAAATATCTGATCCCAATGTGCCTTCTGGTCTCCATCTGGAGGCGTGGGTTCGAATCCCACTCCTGACAAATTTTTTGCAGTTTTTGACAAATTTCTAAGGGTACAAACATAATTTAGCTATCTTAACATTTTATAAAGATACTTTTGAAGCACTCCAGTTATAGCCAGCGCGAGAATCCCGTGTTCAATTCTCAATACGAAATGCTAACTTTTTTTATCGTATAAAAGTGAGAAAATAATGTGTTAATTGTTCATAGATTATTGTAAAAAGCTACAGCGAAACAAAATAATTAATTGTTCTAAATTCATAATTATTTTATTCCGCAATAACGCGCGTGTGTGTGCATGTTGCACCATTATTGTGATCTTGTCAGATAATACATATATTTTAAATTGTAAATTCGATTCAATGACGTACAATTAATTTCTGACACAAAGAAAGATATTCGTAAAGATAAAATTTATATAAGTTATGTTACTCTTTACATTTATAGTTACAAAATCAATATTACGTTTGCGAGGTGTGACCTTGTTTGTTTTGCATATCACACAACAGTACGTAAATACATACACATTGGATCAAAATTCAAGTCACATAAAACTAATGCTTCAATATCACTATCAACGCACTCAAATATACTCCAATTACGGAACTAATTTATTACTGAACTAAAATTACCTACCAGTAGCAGACCACATACAGAAAATTAATCCAAATTTCACGAAAACTATATTCAATCTACAGGCACTGTTACAAACACTTGCGATATGTACGATCTTCAATTGAGATCGCGAAACCTAATCACATATACGCACGCATGATATAGGATCACCTAAGGAGACAACCAATCATAAATGTGAATAATTGAAATGAAAAAATTGCAAATATTACATAGTTCATACATGTACTACACGTTATAAATAGAAAACGTAAAAATGCGAAGAAGCGAGTTGAATATAGCGAGCTAATACAGAATAGGGTCGAACAGACTGTATACATATTGGATTCATCCTCTAACCTTTCCGTTGCCTATGCAAAAAAGGTCCCAAAGAAACAAGTTTTCTAACATTCTAATGTTTTCTAAACTTCCTCCTAATCCCCACCTCCTGTAAATCTAAAACATTAGCTTCAGAAAAGAACAACCAAACACGCTACGTGTGTTTGTTTACCTCTACTGATTCGATTCATTAGACTAACTGTATGTCGATTTCATCAAATATGAAATAAAATTATTACTAAAATATATTATATGGACATTAGAAACTATACCTGATATGTTACTCAAGTATTTCAATAATGAATAAGACGAACTTATCAAATCCGGTATGGTCTAGTGGCTAGGATACCTGGCTCTCACCCAGGAGGCTCGGGTTCGATTCCCGGTACCGGAAAACTTTTTTTTAACTTTATACATTAAACTAAATAAATAAATAAATTACTTTTATCACTATTTTCATTCCATAGACATTTAAAGCTATCGATTAAAAATAAATAGCAATAAATATGGTAACAATCTTAAAATATTATTCATGCGATTCTGTTTCTTTTACTTCAAGAGAATCTAGAATAGTTAAGAAAGCACTTTTATTTGACGTTACTGAAACAGACATGCATCAGCTACTGTACAACGTGTAATACACAATAAAATTGTTGCTCCGTATCACTTTGCTTTAGACTGTCACTATTCTCCGTGCCAAGTTGTAGTAAAACGTGTCTTTGCCCGTCCATCGGTATGCAATTACTGCCACTTCTATCGATATTCGCGGAAGTGACTTGGGGACCGAACACGGTGTAGCACGATCGAGTCTATAATTCCGAAAATCGGCCGCAATTTTCTTAAGAGGCATCGTGTCAGATTGATTGAAAATAACCGATGATACATGCCATAGTCAAAGTACATACATAGTATGTAGGTATATATTGTATACTCACACGACACGGATGACTTGGTGACTTTACCTATGAGAAAACATTTTTATTCTTTGAGTCGTGGGAGAACAAGTTACATTAAGATGGCTCAAGAGCCAGGTCACGAGTGGATGAAACCCTTTCGAAAATTAATAAATCTTGAGATTAGCTATATTAAGTGAGAACCGTGATAATAAATTTGTCGTTCATATATACAGTTTCTCGACCGGTATAACTGTTGTGAATAATACTAGAATTGCTGATAGGAAATTTGTTAATTGTTATCAAGAATATTTATGAAATGATATACATGTTTAATGAAACATGTGCGTCGTTTTGTTTATAGGTACAGTGGTCTCGGAGAAATTGATTCAAAGAGTTCAGCGTTTTTAAACCGTGTCTACTTCGTATACAAAATATGGATGCTGATAGCTATGTACATCTTCGCAATTACTCTGTTCCTGGATATTTACGTGAACCGGGACAACTTACCGATCAGCACCGACGATGGCTGTATTTTTGCAGGAATTTTCGTTGTTATATATAAGGCGATGAACTTGCAATTTCGTCAAAAAAGAATAACCAGGCTATTGGACGAAGTATTAAAATGTACCGATGATCTCTGCGAATTTTCCGGTGAGTAGAAACAATTTAAAATCAGATACATTTGATGAAAAGCATGCAATTTAATTATCACATAATATGTCATAAATTGCTATGTTATGGTTTATGACATAACTGTAAGGGTTTTTATTGGAGTATCTTCGGATTCAACGCAAATCTCTCGATCTCATTTGTATACAAGACAGTGATGGGGAAAACTGTAAAGTTTTGTTTCTATTTTAAACAAAAAAATTGTTTGGCCGATTCTATAGCTAATATTGGATATTTATACATAATAATTAACATTTGCCATAAACATTACTACATGAAATGGTCGATAACGTTTGCTTTAAACAATTATTCGTGCAATATTTCATGAAGTGACATCGATATGTTTTGTGACATAGCTCAATGCACTTCATACTTCACCACCATTTCACTCCATCGACGCGATAGCCGACACGAACTGTCTCTTGTGGAGAGGGTATGCCTCTTGTTAGGTGAAAACAAGAGCATAGACGGAGAGACGTATCTTGGATACTAAAATGACGCAGCGAATGACGTCCGCTGAGATCATTAATTCAGGTCTATTTGATCACTTTTTCACGGCCCATTCTGCCAATCTTTTTCACGGCGTTTTTCCGTCAAGCATTCTCTACCAGGGACTTATTCAGAATTACTCGGCACATTTCACGTTGTCGTGTCTTGCACACTTGCCTTTTGCAATATGCAACATTTCAACTAGACTTGTTCGCTTGTTTCTATAGCGACATTCTTTCGTACGCTAGCAAACTAAAACTATGAAACATCAGCACCGAATTAACTACAGGTCTTCTCTATTAACTATACGATATTCTTTATAGAAGTCGAATATATCAAGGAAATTATCGAAAAGCATCAAGTACAAAGCAAAATGATATTCTATGGTTTTACCGCGTTAGGATCTATATTAGGAACCGCTCTGTTATTTTTCTCACCGATGGAGGACGGTTTGTTGATCAGAGCAAAGTATCCTTTCAATACTACGATATCACCTTGGCACGAGATAAGTTTGGTTGTAGAAACGTGCGCTGTTTTCGGCGGTTTATTGGGAATAATTGGGATAGACAGTTTTGTGCTTATGATCTGCACCTTGCTCACTGTATTATTCGACATGTTGAATGTAAATTTTGAAAATTGTGGGATCGAAACGAAGGAGCATGTAAGAAAATGATATTTGATCCTTGCTATATATACGTGTCTTACTATGTCTTTCATATTCGGGCTAATTAGAACACAACGTAACGAACAAAACGTAAAGATTTACTTTATACTACTCGTTATATGTGTAACGTATTTAAACAGATTATTTGTCAAAAATTGTACAATAATTTTAATTTCGAATATACGAAGACGTCATGTGATTCGTTTGACATTTGTTTAAGAACTATTAACTGAAAAACCCATTGAATATGAAAGATCCACATTTACACTTTAAGAGTACCATAAACACGTTTACAGTGCGGGTTAATTTTCATTTATAACGTGTCAAATCTTCATTGTATCGTGAACTTGTCTTTACAGCCGGTTGAGATTTATGACGAACGCATTCACGCGAATATTCGTTTCAATAGAAAGAAACTGAACAATAGATTTCTCTACCGGTACAAGACGTGCTTTCAATTTTATCAGCGGTTAGTGTGCATGACCAACGATTACAACAAACTTTTCAGCTTGAGTATGTTCATTCAGATGCTTTCGAGTACTTCGATTATTTGCCTGAGTGGTTTCCAAGCTGTCGTGGTAAGACATGATGGTCGAATGTACTGATCAGATCGTGATAGATTTGCATCGTTCGTACAGGTCGGAGGGCACAGCTCAGACGTCATGAAGTTCGGGATTTATCTGAGCGCAGCCATATCTCAACTCTTGTACATCTGTTGGATTGGAAACGAGTTGAACTATGCGGTAAGGGTTAATTATATGCATCGATTAACACGTCCCGTATCGTTCATAACGCTTACTTAGAAAGCAAGACTTTTTTTTTTAGTAAATTTCATGTAAACAGATAAAAGATAAACGAATTACTTAAACTTTCAACTGTAAAAATTCGACAAATAAGAATTCGAACAATATAAATTTCAGTAATCTGAAATATTTTTACCAATATGAAATTGTTGTTTACTCGCTGATACTCGCGAATATAAACAAATAATTTAAGAATGTAGACGAAAGAAATGAAATTGAAAGTATCGCGTCACAATACGTGTGGAATTTCCTGAAAATGACGAATTTTAAATGATAAATTATCGTTCAGAGCTGGACGCTTGACAGAAGCCAGTGGCTCTCAGGCTGGAATAACGAACGTTTAACCAATATCGTGAAGATGTTCACGTTGTCCACGATGTTCACCAGACGGTCGATAACTTTAAAAGCAAGTGTATTTTACGTGTTGTCTCTGGAAACTTTTATCACCGTACGTAGACGTCGACAAAGTTACGATATTACGCCTTTGTATTACAGTACCAGTGTTTTCTTCAGCATTCTTATTGCAGATCATAAGGAGATCTTATTCAGTTTATACTTTATTGAACAACATGCAAGCAACGGATTATTAACTCTGTAATTCTATGTTTACCATATTGCACGATCTGTAAGGCGGTATTTTAACCAATAAGGTTACGGACATAAAGACGAGGTATGTATCATATTGTGCGATCTTGCTCGGATAAAAACAATATACGAGACTGACCTGATACGTCGATGTACCTGTGTGGCTAAAAAGCAAGAATAGATATCCTATTTTTGGAAATTTCATAATCGTTAAAGTTCTTGGCAACCTGTTCTCTCGTCACGCTTACGGCGATCCCCTGTAGCTTCAGGCCAGCAACCTTGCAAATTATGGTCGACGGAACTCTCCTCTCGCGCACCGCGAATTTACCGATTCGTTCTGTTTGTGCTCGGTAATATGCGTTCAATGATAATCGGGAACAGCTGCAATTTTCACTTTGTTAGCCGGAAATATTTTTGCACGTTCGCTGTTGCCACAGATACATAAACATTCGCAATCTAATTATTATTTCCTTAAGTTCTTCTGCCTGTATAGCGTATCTCACCGAGCTCGCTATCAAAAAGCCTCCTTGCCTCATACCGTTATTCAATTTATCTGCCAACGCATCCTGCGATTAACAGCTTCCAGAGAACCTATGCTTAGTTGCTCAATCGCCACTCAAAGGTGCACCTAGAAGATGCTCGCGAATTATCGATAATTACATTCATTGTCAATCATCTATAGCTAATACAAGCGTCGAAATTCCAAGTATTGTCACGTACGATCGAACTCTGCTCATCTGTCGACTCCAATCAAACGAAAATACGTTTGCCTGGTGTAAATTGGCTAGCGATCGTCGCGCGACTAATTTATGATTAAGTATAGGTGCTACCATGCGTCTATGAAGTACCGTGCAAATCGTTTACGTGTGGTCGTTAACGTCTGACGCTGTTATTTGGCCTAAAGACGGTAGAAATTCGACGTTAATCAAATAGCGAACCCTTTTTATTGCCTCGTGCCTGTCGTTAACTGACTGGATCCCTTGAAATACGAGAACGCTCGTGTCGTACGGTGTACGCGGCGCGTTTCTACGCTCAATCTCTGACTCCTCATCTGACCGATGACTATCTGTCTTGATTTATAGTGCTCTACCTGCTTCGTACAGGGAGTTCCATGTAACTAGACCGGTATAAATATTTCAGTTATTCTCGTTGACGAAAAGATGTTCAAGGAGGAAAGAATCTCGTTTCTTGAAAGACAATTTTTATTATAATATATATATAGGTAACAGCTGTACGTTTTGAAGTATCGGATGTACTTTCTACTGTTATAAACGAGGTAGTCTGTGTAGCACGTTGTACTTATGCTCTTAGCTATTATCTAATTGCTTTTCACGGATACGAAATGAAATAGCGTTTTCAATATTAGAATTACCAACAACTAGAGTATAGAACTCGTACCAAAGAAATCGAAACGAAAGATATATATTTTAGAAGAAATCATTCGGACCCTCAAAGACCATTGTGAGTCTATAAAATCTCCACGATCAATTACAGATTGTTTGCACTTGGACTTTTAATTCTAGTGAAGTGCTTTTTAATAAGAGATTCATCCTGCCAAGGTAGGAGTTCTATTTAATTATGTTGTTCTTTTGTTCATGTTCTTTTTAATTAAAAATGAGTTAAGGTAATAAATCGTATTCGACGAAAGTTAGTAAATTCACGGCAGCAGAATCTCTATTCATCTGCACGGAAGTATCATCCATTCATTGGGTTTTATAACAATAGCTTTCAGATTTCGTAACAGCTGCTCTTAGATAATCCTGCTCTTGTTCACAAAAGATAGCAAATTGGAACTTTTTTTTAGGCGCAGTTCCAAATGAATTTCACCAAGGAGCGAAAGGTAGCGACATTGACATCCAATCAAACTAATTTCGCGACCAGACGCCAGTAATCGAAAAATAATTAGGTATACAATCGTCTAAACTCGAACCAGCCAGGCATAATTTGTGCGCTACCTTGTCGTGTGCTGCAAGGTAGCAGCATCACCTAAGAAGGAAAAGAAGAAACGATGTCGTTGTTCTGGCAGCCATTCCATTGGCACTTGCTTCCTAGACAGATGGTCGCTTTACCACATGTTACCTAACTGTAGACCTGCTTTAAGTACCATTTCTGCCGTTGGTATCGTGCGTTTCTTCGCCAGAGCCTTGAACTACGCTTTGTTGCCGTCGCGATTTCTTGCGTTCCTCTTTCTTTTCCTGGAGGAAACGTACTAATCATCCGCGTTCACGTTGTTCGTGACGTTTCTTGCCATTTTCATGCGACCATGTACACTTCTGTTGCATTATATGTTTCGCTTGTTTCCATTTTACCGTCTGTCTAAAACCGTGTCAATGAATTCCTCGAAAATAACAGAGAACGTTAGACGAATAGAAAAATTCTGTCAGTTCCTGTACCTATTTATCTACTAATAGACAGAACTTTCGCATCTATTCAATACCAATTGATTTTTTTTTTTTTCGTCTGTAACGTTGATCTTAAACATCAGTGCCTGATGAAAGTAATACACTTTTAAAATGTATTTCTATAAAATTTCAAATTCAAACAAAAAGTGATATTTATTAACTGAATTGATTTGTAACATAAATGCAAAAATGTAATGAAATGATTTTACAAAATATCTGTCTCTTTTGAATGGTACAACGAGGAATATTTCTATCACTTTTTGTTTGAATTTGAAATTTTATAGAAACGTTTATTTTTCTCTAGACGGGAAAGTTGAATTTTCCTACGACGATCTTCTCTGATTATTATCTGAAAGAGGAAACATAATGTTTTCTATAATTTATCGTACTTGATACTCGTTACTATAGATGCTCATTTTCCGTACGTATTTCGCGATAAAAGGAGACGTCGTATAGAATGCGCGTAAAAGGATTTAACGTATTACCTAATAAATGCTAGTCTAACGTTAGCTTATCGGGACGACTCGTGGTAACGATACGACGAATCAAAACTCGATGATTTCAACCAGCGTCAAAAATAAAGGTTTCTGCTTGTGGTCCCAGCGAAACGATCTCCTCCGACTTATCTCGCACAACTTGCTCCGCTACGAGCATGAATTTATCGCTGAAATTTTCATACACCGCCGGGTCCTTTCATCTGATCCCCTGAAAAAACGTTCTGGCCACATCGCCTGACCCGTAGGTTAAACGCATCCTTCTTCGTCTCCTGGCCGAATTCCTGCTCCTTCCTCTCGCAGGAAGCCGAAAGTCTCCAGAAACTGGAGTAGCGATTCGTTATCGAAATTCCTGTTTGCGCGTCTGCAGCGAGAATTCCTCGTTTGTCAAAGTCTATCTCTTGGCCAAATTTATGACATTCTCCACGTAAGGCACGCATTAGCAACTGGTGAGAATTTGTATCCAATTACAGAGGAATGATCCCTGTTCTAAGCGATACTTTACGACGATTGAAACATCAAACTGGCCTGTATTAACTGGTCCTTTCACTGCTGTACTCTTCAAGCTATAAACGTTCTCTACGTATAGATCTAGGTAGACCACTTTCTCGAATTCTGCGTATATTTCGTTTTTTCAATTCCGAATAGAAATTGAAAGAAACTAAAATCGAGGCAAAGTTTTCTATGACGACTGTACTTTCTAATCAAATAGTCGAATTGTACTGGTTGTCCGAGAGTGAGAGCTGAGAACGATTTGAAATTTGGTAAGCGACATTAGGCGCATTTGCCTTACTTTTTATCTCGTGTAAGAGGAACGACACTATGCTATGTATATACGATTTTGACATTATTGCCTCTGATGGTGAGAGATATGGAACGGTTAAAGCAACAGTAACGTTCACGTAGGCAAAAATTTCTCATGACATGGCCAGATTACACCGGCCAGATATATAGGCAAAGTGAATGGAGAGGGAACAATCCAATTTCTCATGACAAGATAAAAATTTAATGGGCTACGAGGACAAGCAAGCAACGAGGATTAATTGGGCCGATGTAATGAATTTTTAGGGCAATGAATCGGCTCAGATCGCTGTCTCATGTTTGAAATTTAATCGAGAAAATTAATAAGCTACAAGCTCTCTGTGGGTGTTCCAGAGGAACGGTGGGTGGATAGTGTGACGACATCGATCAATCATCGATCGATCGATTGTACGATGTGTGGTCGTTTGGTAAATTACGAAAAAAATTGGTTAGAATAGGCCACCTACGGAACTAGAGAATGAAACTAAGAATAAAAAGCGCATCAGGATCGGCTGGGAAGTGGCGCGGGATGAAAATTCCGAACACCATCGGTCTATTTATAAAGAAGCCTGTACACTGACAAATTATTATATCGCACGTATCTACGGAAAGAAGCGTGTTCACTGACCATGCACCGTAAACCGTCTTGATCGTTTCAGATTATTCTAAGGCAAAATGAAAACGTTTCGTATTCAACTAACAGTAAAGAGGGAAAAAATAAAAGAAAAAGAACGTACGATATTTTAGACGTTTTCTACCGAAAGTAGAATACTAAAATAGTATTAAGTATTATACTAGAATAGTAAAAATGTGGGGAAACCCACTTTTTCGCGGCAAAAGAAATTAATTTATTCAAACACAACCAGAGATTGTTGCACACTGCACCAGTTTACAACAGCGAAATTTTGAGATGTACCTGATCCACCTGATCGTTATTTACTGTAAATCCGGTCAATTACGCGAATAATTTACGAGATTATCGCCGGTATCACGCCACCGAGATCTGTCACATGGTACAGTTTATCGAGCCTTCGCCAAACACCATAGGCCTCCGTATTATCAGTCGGAAGTGTCGCGCCACGCTCGTCGCGAAGATTTGATCGGAAATCTTGTGTTCATTAAAATTCCAAAGATACGCGCTGCAAGAAGCGCGTTATATTCGATGTATCGGCCGGTCGCGTGTTCTTGTTCGACGAATCATAATGAATATTCGAGCGTAAGCTTCATGATCCGCAGGGTCGCGATTATCGCTGTTACGCTGCAAGAGCGTTCGATGAAGGGTATACCAGAGGAAAAAATGGCAACGATTACCCTTTAATTAGCTCTCGGGTGGTCAGGCCAATATTTGCCGTCTGGCATCTGCATAGCCGGTTAAACGAATAAAAACGGCATCTTTGATTGTGCGGCGGATGCTCGCCTTGATCTTACCGTGTAATCTCTTGCAGCAACCTATCGCGGCTCTATGGCGTCTCCCTGACCCTTAAATTTCCGTATCTCAGATTACGATACAATATGGGAAGTTTTGCTGATGCAGAACATCATGTTTCGAAAATTGATTTGCAGATACGTGTCAGAGACGTGGTACGTGTACCTTTTTTCTTATTTGTACTACAGATCATGATTTTTTGCTTAAAGTGACCTTAAACCTTTGGACGATACTGCGTTAGAACCTGTAAGTACGCTATCCATTTAATTAAATCTATTAGAATTAATTGATATGAATTGGAGAGCTGAGCCGCTAGCGAAATGCTTCCACTTGATCTACAAAAATGTACGAATATATATGTTGGTTTAAATTGAAATAAATCAATCAATCGATTATAATTATTATCCCGTGTACTCCATTCGTATGGATTACCGAAGGGTCGGTGGTAATTAATTTGTGTTTCAGTGAAAGACGACGATTTCTCAGAGTTGTGTAGTACGATAAATTTTTGCCAAGATAGAGCTCCTTTCCAATTACGAACGTTTATCATCGAAAATGGTGAAAGCATATTACCAGTTACAGTTGGATCTTCATACTGTTGGAAATGATATTCACGGCAGCGCTTAATACACTCTAGCTTATTCCGAGGATGTAAATAATCTTGGTTGAAACATCGAGAGACGTTGTAAATTTTGATCGCCTAAGTTTCTCAACTGCCGGGCAGCCAAAGGCCGGCGCAGACGACGTAACCGGCCATTAAAAATTTATCATCGCCGATACTTTATTGGGTTCTTTTCTTCACTGGGCCAGGTGAAATTATAGTAGTTATGCACGCACATCAAGCTTTTTATGCGGTCTTCGTCATATCACGAATGGTTACTTGTTGAAACGTTTCGTTCAAACCGTCGTATAAAATATCAATTAATATGCTGCCTTTATCTTATCTCCCGTGCCAGTCTTGTACTCTCCCATTTTTTTCTTTTATTTTGTTTTTTATTTTTTATCTTCTAGGTGATCGGAATAACATTCTACCGAATAGCACAGGAAGTATTTAATTTGTTGATTTACTTCTCGATCTTCCTCGATATATCTACGTCGTATTCTCTTAATTAATCAATTAGATTGCCTCATTATAATTAATAGTCGTCTTAATATACTGTTTACACCGTTTACAACATCAGACTCTATTCTATTTGCTGTATAAATCGAAATATAAAATGCTAATAACATTTCAATTCGATGATTTCGTCGACGTCGAAAATGATATTTTCGCGTATATATAATGTATATTTTCGACATATAGCCCACTTACGATCGTCAACGATTTCGTGGAATTCGTTTTGTAGCGGCAACTCGAACGAGCTGAATGTAAAACGATGTTTCGTATAGTTTGTCCATGGCTATGATTCCCATTATGATAGCCTTTAATAATCCGCAAACTAGAAACTAGTGACTGGCTGTCTGCTCGAGTAGGCACGTGCTCGTCCGTAAACGACACGATTGATCGTGAAAAGCGTCGCAGAGCAATGTTCTCCACCACACGACAAACGTCCCCGTTTTCAGCCTTCTTTCTAATACGCATCGTTAAACAAACTGTCTTTCTGTGGAAGATTCTGGCCGCCAGCCAATAGTCCCCGATGAAGCCAATTGCTTCTTTTCCTTTAGCTTCGTAATCATTCCGAAGTTCGCTCGAATATCGCTAGAAGTTTTGTCATTTTTAATATTTTAATATACATACATACATAGTTTTCATAGAAAATGAGAAACACGTTGATCGATATGTAACAAAATATGCTGTCTCGCTTTGAAAAATATTTAGAGGTCGAAAAAACATGCACGAAGAAAAATATCACGAATGTTCATTGGCCTGACACAGTTCTTTGCATCGACAAAAATAACTGAGATATTAACAGAAGCAAGATAAATTCGACTAACAGGCAACATTTATAACCAAAGATATTAAACGACGTTCTATGTTAATATATGTGTGTGTGTGTGTATTATACGTATTATATGTATTTTATACATATAATATAGTATATAGTACATTAATCAACGACAAGGCGTGGAATATTGCATCGTAGAAGTAAAAATCTGTCGGAACTTGTCAATTTTACCAACATCTGTTTGCGTTACAGGAATATTAAACAACAGTTGTGTTCTAAGAGTAATTCTGTCGTTGGTAGAGACTGAACAATTTGTTTTAAACGAGCGTAATAATATATCTGCGGGATGTCTTGTACTTTCCTCACGCGAATCGGTGTTAAGTGAGATACGTCATGTTCTAGATGAAGTACGCTTAATATCTCGCTAGCGTTCCTTTCGCGATCCGCATTTCACAATACTCGGAAAAAATCACATAGTTTGCAAAGAAACGTTCATGAACGAGGCGTCAAGTGTCAACTGGTAGGTAGAGACCGTCTCGTATCTTTAGTAGAACGACAATTGCGACTGCAACACCGAGCGCAAGTCGCGTCCGTTAGACGCACGCCAGAGAAACGGAAGTAAAAATACGAGAACAGAGACGTCGCGGTTGATAGCCCTGGTACGCTTGAAATTTATTAACGATGGAAAGTTACAGGAGATCTGGTAACAGTTATCCGATCGACGAACATCATTCTGCACGTTCAACATCGCGTGTTGACTGCTCCTGTGACAAGTGTTTGATAGATAATTTTTCACGAATTCTCTCGGACCTTAGGCTATATCTGTCAGAGGCAGCATGAATAGTACACGCGGAAATTGTTAAATGTAAGTTTTGAACGATGGTAGTGTCATACGATGGTGGATAAGTACAAGCAGCTTTAAAACTTGGTATTCGATGCCGTGAAAACACCAAACGTTTCGAAGGAAAAGATTATTTTGGAATTTATCGTTTAATAGCAAAAAGTATGTCTTTTTCTTTGGTGGAAAACCAGAAACACTGTTGAGTTTCGCACGTCGTTTTAATTTTTATTTTTGCTCTGTTTCATTCCTTTCGTAGTTTTTATTTTATTTCTCCATTCCTTTCAATTTGACACAAAAAGTTTTGAAGTCGGTGCGTTGCCGCACGCATGTAATCTCGCCTCTTGCACCATTTTGCAAGGTGAATATGTGAATGGGAAATGCACCAACGCATTTTATCGAAAAAACGGAAGGACGGCGTTGCACGTCTGTGGTCAGCAGCGCTTGGAAAAACACAAGACGTCGATGTATATTAACACTGTAATAAGAATATTATAGAAATTTCGTATTAGCGAAAATTTAACTAAAATAGCCTGTAATCGGTGAGCGCGAATCACGAGCTAACTTCGCATTACTATTCGTGTAAAAATGAATAGTCTACTTTGCCATATACAGAATGAACTATTGTAGAGAGACGGCAGCCACGTGCGACTTAATGCAAGAACTCTCTTTCGAAGCAAGAACGACCGCCAGTCGTGTTTCTCCGTCGGAGACGACGACATCGGTATCGAGTCGTAGATCAATGGCGAATCGTAAACGCACGTAGTTTCTTCGTGAAGGAGAATCGATAAAAATGAAACGAGGACGATATTGCGATGGTCACCGAAACGGGTGAACCGCTTCGAGAGAATAAGCAAAGAATAGAAAGGGAAGAAAGTGGCGACGAAGACCAGGAAACGATAAATGAACGGAGGAAAATAAAGTATAGGTTGCCAAGAGAGAAGAAAGCGAGAGGAAGAAAGAGTATTTGCTACTTGCGCGATAAATAGATAGCCGAAGGAGGAAGCGAGGCAAGAATTTTTAGTCGCAGCGATGGGAACTCGATCCTATCGTGAACAAAAATCTACGTTTCACGAGTATTCAATGATTTTCGTGGCTGAACGACAAAGTCTAGGAAGAAGGAAGAAGTGTGATGGCACTAGAATCGACGACTCTGCAACAGGATCAAAGACAATAGGGTGCAAAAGCAACGTTAGGCTCGAAATTTCCGTGATTCCAGTCCATCACTGGTTGGCGCCATCTAGCAAGGCGAGCGACCGAAAGAGAAAGAAATTCTCCGAGGGATCGCGACGCAGGATCTAAAGAGGGACGAGGGATCACGAGGGAAAGACAGAGCAGCGGCGGTGGAAAGGAGACGGAGTAAGATCGTCGTAGCTCCGCTTGCGCTCTCAGGCACAAACTACTCGACCACCAGCCAGCACGGATCCGAAACCCTATCTTGCGTTGTCTCTTGGTTACTCGCTTCGTAGAATACGTTCAGCTTGCGCCCCAGGAACGACGCGGCAACCCCGAATCGCGTTTCGATTCCTTGCCTGCGTCTCTTCTCGCCAGAAGAAGAGACATCCAACGCGACATCAGACTCTGAAAAACGCTCGAACAAACATTAAATCGACTCTCCGCGCTTGACCGTCTCTGAAGAACAGGCCACCTGTTTTTATCATTGTTGTTTCTAACGTTTGTACGGCTTCCTTCTTGTAACCCTATGCACGATAATGAACATAAATAAGCAGACTTCGGCTTGCAAAAGCTATCTGTACGTTGTGACTTTATCAAAGGTTCGTTCGAGTAACGATCTTCTAAACAGAATTCTTGCAAATAGCAAGTGATTCGTGTCGATTGGAACATGTGGGGTTAGCCTGTGCGAGACGAGCTTTCGTAGGATTCCCCCGTCGAGAGGGAAAAGTGATCCTCGAGGAGAGTCAGCGATGTTTAGAAGTTGTTAGAGACTGCTTGATAAAATTCTTTCTTCGCATAGAAGGAACATGGACGATTGCGATAAATTGTGGTGAATATTGTGGAAGAAGAGAACAGTAGGAAGACCGTGCAGAAGGAAGCAGCAAAATCGCAAGATGAAGAAGATTCTGTGGATGGCGTGATACAAGTACACCTCGGCTGCTAGCTAAACTTCGTGCACGTGCTGCGAGGATCATCGATCATCAGTCTTCGTTGAACGCTGTGACCGATGGGATTCACCGCATGGCACGTCGAATCCAGTTGATATTTAACAGGTGAGTTTATCTTTTAACCGTGTCTTTTACAGTTTAGAATAATCTGAAATCGTATCTCGTACGACTAAAAAATGAAGGGAATCGTGTTAGGTAATTGTAGTCGAAAAAGATGGCACGAAATTGGGCCACATGGCAAAGTATTAACGAAACTGAACGAATTGCAATCATATTCATATGCCCAAATTAAACAACTGTTATAACATTTGATTTGCCAAGATAATAATCGAAGGAGATCTGCCAAACCGTTATTTTTAACGCGCTAGTGTCTGTATCGATTAAGATTTATCATCATCTAGGCTACTAAAAGTCATACAACCGATTATTCTTCTCTAATCAGCGCGCGTTCATTAATCACCCGTTAAAAATTTATCCGGCTGAATGTCTTCCTTCGTCATACCACCTGGTCAGATAAGCGATTATATTTTTGGACAGAGCATCGACGATCGTTTGACCAATTTACACGGATTAATTTAACAGAAGCAGTCTGGACGAACTGCTGCCAAATATTTTCACTTATTAATTACCAACGTTTTCTTAGTCGAGTAGGAAATTCACAATGTTTTCACTTACTTTGCGAATTCGTAAAATTTCTGAAAACAGAGCTGACGAAACTTTGATTATTGACTGTGAATAAAATTTATACGAGGTATATGTGATATATCTGCGTATGAATACAAATAGCTGCTATAATTCTGTCGCATAGAAAATAAACATACGTAATATACGAGTAATAACTATGTACAATTAGAGAAAAAATAAAATTGTTGACGTCTCGAATTTTGCAATTTCTTCGATGAATATCTACGTTCGTAATTGATAATTTACATTCGTTAATGGAGCATTCGGTTCTAGCTAGATTCACGAATTACTTAACAATTTTCGATTCCGGGATCTCAGACTTTTTAATGCGTTATTCTTGTACCAAGTCAACGAATTGACTTTACAATTTCTTGCTTCGTGTTTATTTTAAATGCTTCTAACGACCCGAAACGTGTCGAAGGTTGGAACAAAGTTAGAGGGAATTAGCACCGTTATTTCTCCTTCTTCGATCGTAATCACGATTGCGAGGTTGGCCATCAAATCGTTTGATTTTCAATTAATTAACGAAACGGCTCGTAAAATTGCCGGACGAATCGAAAGAAAACCGCGTTCGAGAATCGAAAGGAGCAAAGATACGATCTCCTCCTTGACGGCGTACAGAAACGACCTTGCAAGGCCACATAGAAGCCGCCTCGACACACACACCCGCTTTATACTTGTAAAATAAGACCAGAGAGACTTCGTGAACGTGCTAGAAACCGGCAGCAGGTCTCACCTAGGGAGCAAGCTTCCCCTTCATCTGTTAGACGGGTTTTGCCACGTTCATTCAGCTTCGCCACGCCTCGATGCTCCAGTTTCCGTGATCGTCCGTTTTCTTTCGTTTCCTCTACTCGCGAACGATTATCAAAACAGGTCGATCACTATGGATAATTGATCCACGATCCATCATCGTTTCAGAAACGTCGAGTTTATGGTGTTGATAATATTCGAAGCGCAAACCTTCAAACCTTTTAAATAAATATTAAAATTTATTATAATTTTGTACAAAATACGCGATGTAGCATCGTGGAAATCGTATTGATCGTAAAGCGAGTAATAGGTATCGGTATCGATACGCAATAATTATATTAATCGAATTGGTTTTGGCCAAGACTCGAGGTTTATTTTTATATCTTACGGTCAAGTCAAAGCTGGCACACTTCTGCCTTCATGAAATATCTTTTTCATTTTATGTTTCATTTTCTCCTTGCACGATAAAGATGTAGAAAGGAAAGAAAACGACGTTTTCAAGAACGAGCAGGTTTGCAGCGTTCTGGTTTGGCGAGAAATTGAATTAAGTCGATTACGAGATCGCTAAACCATTAATTAACAATGCTTCGATACCTTTCATCACGGACGATACTCGGCAATTTCGGTGTTCTCCAGGTAGCTGGTTTCAGAGAAAGAGGCGTCACAGATCGTAAGAGAGTCAATTACGACGATCGATGATCAACGGCGATTAATCAATCGAGCCAGGCTCGCGCTGCAATCAAACATCGTTTACGTCGTTTCAGCGCCACAGAGAATAATTTTAATTATCAAGCGGTGAACAGGTGGCCGTGCAGTAAAACGTTTCGCGACGATAATCGTTTCAGCGTATCGTTAACGTTCGCGATAGAACACTCTCGGCTTTTACAACTTTGTAATTTCGTTTGCTTATAAATGCTCATGATCGGGAAAACCATCCAGTGACTTGTCTTGTGTCTTGCGTCTTGGCCACGTTTACACAATAATCGAACATACTGCGAACATATTACGCGGAAGTTCAAAGCGAATTCTTCGACCATTTGCTACCCTAGCGGGATACGGAAGCCTGATTTTTACGATTTTCGCGCTCGTCATCTTTTCCATCTGTCAAAACTGACTACCAGCAGCGATCGAACTGTTGTACCTACAGTTATAATTTGTGATTTCAGCAAGTATCCCTCGACGTTGCCCGGTGTTCGTGTTAATGATCTATTCAAGGTCTGGAAGAACATTTCGTAACATTTATCTAGCCTCCGCGTGCGATATTATATGTAAAGTTAATGGAAGCTTATCTTCGCTCTTAAGTCTTCGTATTTTCTTCCCCTTTACGCCGTCATCGTAGAGACCAATCAACCACCACTCAGAGACCACTCTTTTATATCATCTCGCGTATTACACGATGTAAGAAATTGGTTTCTGAAATGATATAACTGACACCTAGCGCACTGGTCATCCATTACGGATGAAAACGTGCAATCAGATGGGCCCGGAGCGCGATCCTAAAAGATACCAATTCGAAGTAGTGGTCGATTTCGATTGGGCTGCAATTACGATGATTACGCTGCGATCGAAGGTCTCGTAATAGGTCGAAAGTGATTCGAATGCCGGCGCAAGGGATATGGAATCTCGTCGGTGTATCGGTGATTCTTCTGATCCGCTATTCTGCGAGTTCTATTCATTGCACGGTTAATTTCTGCGCAGGTCTCTTGTTATTTAGACAGTGTGTGCGTGTGTGTGTGTGTGTGTTTCAATCGCACGGTTAAGCGTTGTCTTAACCGTTTGATGAACGATTGCAAGAGAGACTTCAGCGAGGTTTGGGATTCAAAACTGATTTCCTACGTGATGTACCGGATTGAAAAGCTAAATATACCAGGAAACGTTGCTGGACAATCGCGAACGCGAACATACTAACCGATTGTGGCAAATAGAAATCGTTGTGCCATTGTGAGGTGACGTAGTAACGTTGCCGAATACCTTTCTAGCGCGCTGGAAATCGCAATACAGGCCTCGTTACAAGGTCTCGATGAAATTTACGCGATGCAAGAATCGTGGACGTTCGATTTACAATCGACTATTGCAGTACTGTGTAACAATCTTAGTTGCCAACGAGTGAAAATATAAGCGAGTGTTACAAGCGTTCTAAGTGAGTATTAAGCTACTTGTAATATTTTACTTTAATTTTATTCTCGCTTGTAAAATAGCGAATAGATAGTTTAGATTTATAGATCGATCATACTGTCCGGATTAATAGGCGAATATACAATAACTACTAAAACTATACGATCTAATACCATATTTGTTGGAATTACTTGTTAGGCATAGGACTACTCGATATTCTAAAACTTTCTTCCTTCATTTGCAAAAAATTTTTCGATAAATTTTATACAGAGATTTATGACTTACGGTCGCGTATAGAGTAGAGACGAAGATGCCACTTGGCCAATAATTCAAGCTTCCTTCGCCTCTCGATTGTATATTATATTTGTCTCTGCTATAGCCATCTTCCTCCTTTCTATGTAATTTATTTTTCTGCTTGTTAACTATTTATTAAGCAGAATCTGTTAAAAGATTTATCGTATCTAACGGTTCGTTCCGTTTTTACATCTTTTCCGCTTCTTTTTGTTTCCTTTTTTTGGCACGTGTGTATCTTACTTGTTTTCTGTTAAAAAAAAAAGAGATAATAATAATATATACACGTTTTATTCAGCGGTCGATTTCTTATTCACTTTCGGCAGTAGCTTTCTGTTTTTTTACGTCTTTCGAATACCATTAATCACAGGTGTAAATTCGACTAGAAGAGATTTACAGTCGAGGAACGAAAAATCCGGCATCCGTGCGTTAGATCTCGACTGTCCTTTCGTCCACTTCGCCTTGTGCACGCCGATTTCGATCACTCGCTTGTAATTCGTTTAGTTACACCTTGTTACGTGCAAGCGAAACACGATATTATCGCACTTAATTACAACCGCCTATGGCGATACCGCACTTTGTGATATCAAGAAAGTTATAAGAGACGCGTAAAAATATAGAAGCAAAGTAAAGATATCTTTTATAGGCAAATTGCATACCCTTGCGTAAAATCGTAGCGGTACTTGTTCCTCCATTAACCAAACATCGTAAACAAAACAGTTGCGGTAAAAAAGGAGAAAAAAGGAAGCGCGGATGGATGGCTACAATTACCTTTAACGGCGGAAGGATCGATGTTCATAACTTTACGATTATGTAAATTACATACGACCGTTCACGTAACATTCTTGTTAATTTTTCTTTTCACCCGATTATCTGCGAGATTATTAAGAGATTATTCACGGAGCAGCTCTAGCTTGCAGAAATTGCATGGCGAAGTGAAAAGTTCGGTACAAAGAACGAGGAAGCGAACAACGGGAGGAAATTTAGTAATCGAACGGCTCTATCTTACGCCGTAAGATGCACAAGATGACGACGATAGCGAGTATATAAAACACTTTCACTCGAATAGAGAGTGTTATAATATCCTCGTTAAGAGAATAGCATAATTACAAGCGTGTACTAATTATAACACGTTCGACAAAGACTCGTCACAGTTTAAACGTGTTTCAAAAGTAAAAGCATATTGAACGTCTCGTTGCGTTCGTCTCGTTTTTCTCATCCTATTTCCCATACTCGACCAGGTCAGTGGTTTTTTCTACTTTTAAAAGACGATCGGCAAAATAATTTGAATATCAATCACTGGGAAGCCAAATTGATCAACTTAATGCCCTGAAAATTTCTTTGGTATCGGTATACGTGATTGATGTTACGTTTTTTAGGGACTGAACAAGCAACTCCAGCGCTGAAAGAAGTTGATCGGTTTGACTTTTGTGTGACTCGTATCACCCATAAATCATTTGAAGCGTAAATCTGTTCTTTTTTCGTTGCGAGATTACACGTTACGTATCTGCAATCGCTGCGCGATTATTACTCTCATTTGCTCGATAATGAACACCCGTAGAACACGTGTCTCATTAGGGTTTTCAATTACCTTCTGACGTTCACCTGAAACCAGGAGTACCGCTATCAACGAATACAATAAAATGTCTCACGATTTTCTGTAATCTGTCATCAATTCCGATGAGAAAGAGAATTCTGCTAGGAAAGGGCAGTGGACCGATTACAGCTGGCAGCCTTGACGTTTCATTAATATCACGATCGTTAAACATTCATCACGAAGCAACGATTCTTCCTTGTATTCCTGATATTCCTGTTTCTCAAAAATATTCGAAAAATCAATAATTCGATTTCTATGATAAATCAATCCAGCAAATGACTCGTCGTAAATTGATAGAACTTTCAGAAACGGATGTGCGTGATTTGATAAAAAATTATTGATAACGTATATACATAAGTAAGGATAATTCGTATGAAATTTTTGATTAATTTAATAGTTGCTAGATTTACTTTATGAATGAACGTCGAGATACCAAGAATAAACGCGATTCTACCGCCCACGAGTTCATTTGCGTGCCTCGAATCATAGATCTCGACAATGTAATAGGTCGCGATATATTACTCGCTGACACTCGTGCACAACCAAACGGAATAATCGCGTGATTTAAGGATTCCCCCTGTATTCATTAAACCACGATCTTGTTGCTGAGGTTCTCTAGTGAACCAACTTTGTTACGAATAAATGACTCATCGTAGAGATAGATGCGTCAAGTAGAAGTGCGAATTTATCGCGAAAAAGTTCTTGTATCGTTAAGAACATCCATTTTACGAATTAATTCATTGATGGATTTTTTCAGCACATGAGCGATGAGACGTTGAATAGAAAATATCGATTGACGTTCCCGTTGATTAATCATTCGAAAGAAAAGGAAATTGAATCGCGCACGAATAGGCTGATCAAGCAATAATACGATGTAACGATCGTTACTGTCGTACATAAACCTCACCTTTTTACGCAAGCTGATTTTTGTCGTATCATATTACTGAGAAATAAGTTTTGGAAAATTACTGAATTTAAGTTTAAATATTTTCAAATCGTTGTGAATATGTAAAGTATACTTGGAACGAAAGTCTAATTTAATTTCGGCTTCTGATCTTATCTCAGACAACCATATACAGTTAGCTTTTATTTAATAAAAATGATAATTATCGCTGGAACTACCAATTTTTTTACATTTATCTTTTATTGTGTTTATTTTTCAAATATCATTTTATCTAAAATATCTAAAAATATGGATCGCGCAGAGTTAACAAATTGAAACTCGGATCAAGAGATTTTAGCGTCAAAGAACAGGTTCTATCTGTCGCCGTGATCAGTTAAACGCGTTTCAGTCTCTCGTACATACAGTGTGCAATGTGTAAAAAGCGTTCTCGAACTGCCTTAACTGGAGTAACAGGTTGCAGGTGTAAACCATAACCACGACACTTGTATCCTACGGGATAAGGAATTCAAGTGTAACGCAAACTCGACTTGCAAACTCATGACGTACACGCTTATCGGTCTGTTTAATCTTCATTCACTTACTGCATATTAAAATGATATCTTAATTGATACCGTTATCTCTTCGAACGTGTCAGAAAAAGTACTTTTTCTGGCATTTTAATGAACGAGAAACCTGCTCTCCAAACTCGTCCCTTATTTCATTTACCGAATCACGAACTGTTCTTATTCAAATCATTCTTGATACAACTACAATATATTTTTCATATGATAATTCACCGGTGTTTCAGCGTGTGAAAATTTACTTGACGACCGTCGTCTCGCGAAGGTATTTGAATATTTAAAAAATTATTGATAATGTAAACCTCTCGTGAATATACTACTATATAGTACGGTAATTTATAAAATTCATTTATAGAAATTTACTTCTTGCCGGTTGCCGGAAAAAGAGTCTATTAGCACGGAAAATTTGTAACTTGTGATTTATAAAATTTCGCTAAGACTACAGATAGCATAATCGCAATGAAGTTAGCGTGACTGTCATTCTCTACGTCCAGTTTGCTCGAAGAAATATTGAGATCTCTTCAGTTTTCAACGGCCTATTCCATGAAAGGTACATAATATATTCCACAAAGTACACGCGAACAAGCTTCTTCCGCGTTATGATCACCGCGATACGCTTTTGCCGCTGTTTTCTTATTACACGCTCACCAACGCTTCTTTTTCTGATCCACGTTGTTTCCTTCTGGCCAACGTGGAACCCTCCTTCCGATCCTCTACCGTTCCCTCGGCAAACCCTTTCGTTTTCTAATTAACAATACACGTTCGTGCATCCCGGCTATAATAATGCATAAATTTACATAAAGAACTTTGACTGAAACGGAAAGTTCCCCGCGCTTCTCCTACACCTTCCGACACTTAATCTCGGCGATAGACTACTACAGCGTTCCGACGATCTTAATCGTGAATTTTTGCAAAGACGCTGTACGAATACGGAGTAACGCGGCACATACTAAGAAAGATGATGTTTGCTCAGATGAATTTCATTTTCACTAGCACAGAATCCGCTTTCGAAAGAAGGAACAAACGAAGCTACGTGGTACTTTGTTTCTTTGCTTTTAAATACGCCACGTAGCTTATGCAAACAGCGTGTACGAATAAATACTCGTATAGATATAATCCAACGAGAAACAAGCTCTTATTCGTACGTTTTACAAGATATACAAACCTTCAAGAACGAACTGTCGCAATTCTTTGCAATTTCTAGGAAAAATTACAGTTTTCTCCATATGACCACTCCGACGGTTCTAACGTTAAAAGTGTTCACATCTCGCTTTCGATCGCTTCGACGGTTCAGTTCTCAGCCGATGATACGATTCTCAGAAGGTTAGGATTTCGCATAATTTCTATACAAATCTGCTCGATATTCGTGTTGTCGGCTCGTTGGCCGGTAGCCGGCCGTTCCAGAACGCTAGCAAAATTCCAGCGCACTTGGAATCGATTCGCGCGATATCCTTCATGGCATCCGTTAACCGATCCCCATGTATATCCTTGTAAAAACATTCTTTTCGTTCGCACGGCGATGGAAGAGGGCTGAAAGAGGGCGTGGAATGGAGAATCGCGCGATAGATCGGCGTTCACGTCACGCCGCGATGATCAATACGAACGTTTCTGTATCTGGCTGGTTTCCTCCGTGCGTTTCACGCATACCAAAAGGTTACGTAATTGCTACGTGCTGTTATTATAGCTGGTTATTAAATTACGAATATTCCAAATTTCCATCTTCTTGGTAGACTTGAGAGGTATGAACGAACAACTATCGTAGCAAAGTGTATTAATTAGTAAGACGTTGTACAGATACGGTTTAATGGTTTAAGGCCACGGTTAGAATATATGGTAAGTCTCATTTCCTTTCTTTCGTTGAAAAACAGTTTAATGATTCACGATATGGCGGAGCAATTGTACATGCGGACATTTTCAATGGCGTTGCTATTAATTCGTTGGTACGCGTTTCGATGAATAGGGAAAGGATATGTCCATAGAGCTGGAACTAATTGAGCGAAGTTACCGTGGTTCACGTTGCGATATCAAAAGTGAGAAGAAGCGAAAGGGAAAGAGGAAAGAACTCGATCGTTGGAAAGTAATATGCGACGAACACTCGTTAAATAAAATGATGCGGAAACCTCTGATCTAGAATGTAACAGAATCTTAATTGCCGTTTTAATAAGAGCAGCCAAATATAAGAATGGAAACACGTATTTATGTTTTAATGGAAGAAACACGATGAAGGAAACGTCATGGTTCGCGTGAGAAGAATATAAATGTTAATTAATTGGTCGTTGTTACGACGTCTATATGGATTTAACCACGATTGGATAACTTTTATAGCGAGAGGTGATCCTGGATGGCCGCCAACTCTGGCACGGACATTCACGTTGGCTGCGATTCGTAACGACAAATAAATCAGCCTGCACGGCCGACGTTAATTGAAAAAGAAGAGAAAAACGTCAAATGACAACGAGGTGTAGCCACGATCGTACTCGCTTCTCGGAAAGTCAATGGCGTGAAATACAAAAGAAACGATGCATCCTTTCAACGAAACGCTTGAAGAACCGCCGATGCACACGCGATCCGTATGCTAGCTCACGTACATGCAGAAATATGATTGATAATAAACGACTACTCTTTTTATCAAACACACGCGAGTCGTTGTATGATTTATACGGATCGTTTTATTTTTTATAAATCTCCTTCGTCTTAATCGTGTACATACGCATACGTAAGAACTATTATTTAATACAAAGGATAAGCTGAAGCAAAATAAATTTTCTTCTATTTGAGTTGATACGAAAGCAACGATCGCATGAACTTTCACCCATAAATGTCGAGATTAGACATTTTTTTGAATTGCAGGAAAAAGATCGTTTACCACTTGTTGATAAAGGAAATTGCTTTTTTTCGTATTTAAAGTTACAACAGTTATTTACAAATAATATAGATATTATCTACTAGATAAGTATTTCTCGACGCAAAACGTAGGCTATTACGAAGAAACATCGTAACCTGTCTGACAGTCGGTTATGTACTAATCGAATGATTATCCTCACTTAACTATTAAAAAACTATGGATGTGAATAAGTTAATATTCGGTAACAGTTACTCTTTGAATAGCGTGAAAAAGAACCAAAGAGAGGAAATAGAGGTAATCGCGAGGAGTCACGAAACATTAAAAACACCTCTTACAGGAAGCGTGTTGTATTATATGAATAAAAGTAAATACTATAATTACTTTCACGTCCTCTGTATTAAGAATCTGTTTCTTTGATTATACAAATAGCTGGATAACACTTGAATGGACCAAAGGAAAGAAGAAATAAGAGAAAAAGCGGAGACTGAACGGAAGGCACACGCTCGTTCTTGCACATAAATTGGACAGGACTGTTTTTTACTTTGCGGAATGCGATGTGCGCCAACGGCGTTGTAGTGGAGCTATCTATAGGGAATTGCAGGACTTGCCAAGAAAAAACCTCTGCTTTACGATACACGTCTCCTCGAAAACGCGTTGTCTTTGGGGAATCCTCTAATTATCATGAAATACGGTACTCAACTTCCCTCGGGCTCGTGCTATCTATTCGTGCCTTTCGATCGATCGACTGATTTACGCTGCTGTTAACATTCATTATCTAAGAAAGCATTATTACTCTAGTAATTTTCACCAGAAACCTTTTTCCTGCTCGCCAGTCGAATCTTACGATCTTCACGATCGTCTATCTCTTTCCAGTATGAAGATAGTTCCACTATACCTGCGGCAATAGACGTTTCCAACTATGTAATTAGCTTCTTAGAGACATGAAAATTCGAACAGTTCGAACTCTTCGATATAAAATTTGGAATATTTGAATAAATATTTAACAATTTTCAATCCTGATAAATCTCGAGCTTCGGGCGTTTTATAGAAACCTTGAGGAAGATTAAACGAAACTCAGCATTGTAAATTTATTGAAACTTTCGATAACATTTTAAGTATCGAGCCTTGTTGTTTCAAGTAATTTAGAACTGTAATTAATGATTTTCAACCGATTACGTCACGGGGTAACAAGATCGTGTCACTCGTCCGCTGACAATTTTCGTTACACCACGAAGTTCCACCGTGTCTAACGAAACAAACTGTTAGATTGTTTCGCAAAAAAAAAAAAAGAAAGCTGGATTATTAATCAAACATCGTAAAACGAGACTACGGCCGCTCGGCGTAAAGTTCGTAGAAGGGACAAAATTATTTCGCGAATTATAATCATACGATCAGGTAATTTCTCTTGAATTTCGTTAATGTACCGAACAGTAGCTCGGATCGGTGCGGCGTAAGAAAAATCGCGGCCGAGCGTTTTCGTAAATCGCTTTAACAAGGACCTGACGCGAACATCAGAGTTCTCGCTCGTGCCCAATTAATCGCGATTGGGGGAACAGGTTCCCTCGCGCGTTTCAGCCTCGCGTTCGTACTTCCGCCGAGTTTCTTGGCCCCCTGAATAATGTATACGCGTCTAATAACAGACGCGTTAAATTACGTCATAAGATTATCGTGAGATGTGAGCTCAAAAAGAACATGGTAGTTTATGTAGAAATTTTTCGTAGGAACTATGTGTTCTTTCGAATTAATAAGCGGATACGATGATTTAGGTGGTAACGATGACGGTGTAACTCGACAAATAATATTAGGTTGTCCATAAAGTTTCTTTCGTTTTACGAGGAAATGATGGACGCACAACGTTTTTTTTATTTTATATTATTTTGTCGAATTACGTACGATCCATTTTGTTCTGTTGAGACAAACGTCGCCACATTTCACAGTTTGGTTTCACGTTTGTACGAAGGTGCATCGTTGTAAAAAAAACACGTTTGCGAAGGAAAGACACTTTTCGGACAACCGAATATTTGATCACTTCACAAGTAACGTTGCAGTCGTCTGTATAATTTCAAAACGAAAAATTATATATGAAAATTAAAATCGTGCATTATCGATGAATGATTTTCCGGAATTACCTTCCTTCCGTGTAATAATTTTTCGACATCGCTGTTGAAAAAACGATCGAGATTTGGTTGCGTGAAACGATAACATGTTGTGATAATGAAAGCTCCTTCTTGTATAAAATAAGTAAAAATTTGTCCGCGTTCGAGAAGAAACCAGAAAACGTGAGAATCGTATCTAATGAAACCGATATTGGTGGAGAGCTTCGATGTAGAATCTTACGATACGAGAATCAGAAATACGAAACCTGCAAGTATGATTCATAGTACAGTAGAAGTCCATTTATCTGAACAGTTCCTATAACTGACATTTACCGATTCTCCACGCTACATACGATTTCTCGTTCAGGTAATAGGAATTCGCATACAGACAAGTGGATTCAATCGGCGGGAGTTCGGTTAGTCGAACATCGGCTAAAAGATGAGTGAAACTCCATCTAACAGCGTTGTGAAACTTTTGTTTATATCGAGATACACGGATTAAGATAAAAGATAGAGGATCGATAGATAAGGCAAGTTGAATTTCACATTAAGAATTTAATACGAAATTTAAAATTCAGGAACGTTTATTACAATATTCAAAAGAAAAGCTTCTTTCTAACAATCATCGACGATGGAGATGTCCAAGGCGAAGGATAAAAAATTAATAGCTTTGATCAAACGGTCCACTCTGTGTTCGGCAACTTTTCTGCGATACAAGAATTCGGTCGTAACAAGTTTTGAACGTTGCGATGTTTCTTAGGGTCTTAAATAACCGATGCCTACTGTGTGTGTTCTCTCATGAATACAAGAAGTCTGAAACTCGTTAAAAAGCCGTCTTCGCCAATTAAAAATGCCATAGAAACCATGCGCCACAAATGTTGCCAGTCATTGGGATGTAAAGAAAGAGAAAATAAACGAACAAGGAAGAAAGAAAAACACAAGAGGCCAGGTCGAAATTTACTCGTTAAACTGGTATGATGGCGGGTGTGTCTTTGTCGCGATAACGTGATCCGGTCTTTGCTTGAAAATGAATGCATTAACACTAGCCCCGCGGAATTGCTTGCAGTAAAGTTAAGCCAGGCGCTGTTAACGGCTTCGTTCGTTTTTAAGGGCTCGAATTTACGATTTCTGGCGGTCTCCGGGCCCATTAATTAACGAAAAAAGGATCGGAAGACCGTTCGTCTTCTTCTCGTCATATATTCTATTCAGTCTGATAAAAAAAAAGTGACATCGCTATCTACTGTAATCCTGTCGAAAGTTTCCACGTCCAAAGTCGTAATAAATTCTATCGCTTGATTTATTTATTTTTCATTCATGACGATTTATTTCTTTATTTGACGAAGAGCGGTCGAGATGCATTTAGAAACAAGTTGGTCGGTGTGTAGCAATTTTCCAAAAGAAAATTCTACGACCGACTAAACTTCGCTAAACACGCGGAAGGCTGACTGTCTGGAAGTTGTCCCTTTCCTAACTTATTTGACTGTTTAGAACGAAATCTGAATCAATGGGACGCTGGTAAGGAACGTGTTACATATCCGACAGTTTCCGACGTATTTTCGTCAAAATAACGACCATGACGTTTAATAACGATCATATTACAAACGACCATATTACACTGGCGAAATGTTACCATAACCCAAAATTATATGGTGACACGAGCTGAAAAAGGACAACAGAGCGACGAGTAGCGAGTAATCGGCCATTCGATCGTTTTCCTCTTTTTCTTCCTTTCAGAAAAAACCAACCACTTTCTTTCCACCGCCACGATCTTGTGGCTCGAGGCCAATCGTTTATAGCGACGATTCAAAGGGACGTTAATGTCCACCCAAAATTCAGCCCTGTCATTCGTAAGATCAGTCTTTTTACGATGCTTGTTGCGTTCCGGCGCCTGTTTCTGTCGTCTCCGAACAAAGCAGCGCATCTACTACCACGTATCCGTGATATCGTTGGCTGGTTCACGTGGGAAGATTTACGCGATATCGAGCTGCAAGATATACGACGAAACGATCGGCGCAAGTGGCCCGCGGAAACGATCTGGGGATGGTTAGTTAAACACGCTGATACCGTTATGCCTAGCAGGATTTTGCCCATCGAACGCTGCCAGTTTGTCGTTTCATTTAGCAAAGGACAATGTATCTACGGTAGACTGCTGCTTAACTGATCCCATGGAACCGGCGGACCGCTGGTCGCTTAACGATCGTTTAATTCGGAAATGTATGTATACCAAGCGTCGTTTATTTGTTGTTAATGAAAAAGATGCGCATACCCATATATGTACGTGTAATGTAGGTGTAATGTACGACTTGGTCGCTCATTATACGAGAACACTCGACGTTCTGTATTATACGTTTTAAGTTTATTAAAACGAGATCGCATTTCGCCACGCTGACCAATTGCTTTTATTTCGATAAAAATGTGACTGGTTAAAGCGGGACCGGATAATTGGAAGTTTTCTGTATTACGGACGACGCTATTTAATTTTTCTGTTAATCGTGCACTTAAGACGTTTCAATGATGCAAGATAAAAATCCCGAGATCTCGTATCGAACGAAATGAAAATCGATTTTAACGACTTACGTACACAGCCCCGATGGTTTTTCTGTCCGCGTTTAAATTCAAACTGTATCTATCTGGCGTATAAATCGCACAGAGAAAGTTACACTTACGCTGGGTTTGGCATGCGCGAGAGAAACGCTCCGCGTTTCGATACATCGGGCAATCTGAATGAAAATACAAGGAGAATTATAGACGCGATTCAAGATTTCCTTGCGCTACTTTCTCACGGCCGAGTATCGATCCCATCCTGGAAAAAATTCCAGTCGTCGAATCTAATTTACATGCACGCCTTACCTCCACCTCTTCACTCCGCTCCACAGAAAACATATTCTTATCAAGTTTTTCACCTGTCGCCTGTTCGTATTCGTTCTCCCGTCCAACGAATTAACGAATCCGTAGACCACACGACCAACATCAGACCCCGTGCCTTACCAACGTAAACGAAATATTCTCCTCGAATAATTGAACGTTCTGTCTGCAACGCGGTTTCAAATTTCTCCTTTACTTCTAAGACTTGGATGTCTTTGGTCCTCCATAACGCGTTGGACGAGACCGCGTTCAATTATTGCAAATTCATCGTACGGTGAATGCCGGCCGGTGCATCCAGTCGATGCATCGTGCATGAAGCTTACGTAACGACATCGCGCAACAACGGACACGCGTTAACCCCGGCCTCGAGATGGTCGTTGCCGATCGATCAGGCAATTCTTCGTCTCCTGAATCGAGGGTCGAAAAGGACCCAAGCTACGCGAACGGTACACGTAACTGAACGATCAGAATAAATAAGCCGCGGTACGAGGAAAAACCATGATTCCTCGTGTATGGTTCAAATCGATACGACGTGGTCGTCTGTCGGTATGCGACACGAACAGATGTGCAACGCTACGAGGATGATGTTTTTCGGCAGGCGCTTGTGCGAGTTAAAGCCCTCGAGCTTTTTATTTGCCCACATTGGACTCGAATCCGTTATGTTAAACGATTAAGTATGATTACGTAGCCTGGGATAATTGACCCGTCAACTACTGGTCCCTTCTTCCCCAAACAACTTAATTGTTCAAACGTCTTCGTCTTTTTCTTCTTTACCGGGAATTACGAAACGTGGTAAAAATATTCGTACGTGACACGACCACGAACGAGTTTTGGCATTTTTAGATGCCGAAGCGCGCTGATAGATTACGATTTAACACAGTTATAACGACGAGATGGTTAGACTAATGGGGCTGACGCGTAACATATCGATACACAAACAACCCGATACTTATCCCTACTGCGTTCCTCCGCTCATTTTCCGTTTAATTGCATTTTTCTAAATATTCGTTAAAAAAAAACTTACGAAATTTGAACGAAATATGAAAAGATTGTAATTCGGAATTACGTGACCTTTGGCTCGAATTTTCCGAATTAAGTATCTTCCTAAACCTTTACGAATCTTCGTTGATTGCTACTCATAAAATTAAAACACGATTGAAATACAAAAATTCGAGGATCGCAGCGGAGATAATTTATTATAGATTACAGATAGTACATGGAGGTAATTTATTATAATTTATAATACGAATAAATGCACATTCTAAGCAGGAGTGAATATTTATATATTCGTATCATATACTCATATGATATTGTGTACATATAATAAATATTTATAGTATAAAACAAATATTTAAACGAACGAAACGGTGAGATTTACGGTGTTTGCTTGCAAGGAGAAACATCGGGAATTTATAGGTGAAAATGCGGAATATTTGTCAGGCTGGAACGACGCAACTTTCATCATTTTACCTTCGACCATGACTTTCGCGAGTTATCGTTTCCAGTTAGTGGTATAACTCGATAATAGCCGGTTAAAGGTAGAAAGCGATTCAAGCTGCGTCAAAACGCGTTCAGCGGCGTCGCCCTGTGCATGCTCATCGTGACGATTCGTTGATGCATTTTTAACGACAGAGAAATCCTGGAGATTCGCGAAAAGGGACATTACAATCTCGTTAAGAACCTTGGCAAAACTCAAGTCGTTTCGGACTACGTATTTGTTAAAAGTAAAATCAGAAAGCGGATTCAACGGAAGAAATTACAGCTATGTAGACCGCAACCGTGCAATCAGACGTGATGATAATATGTCAACATTTGCATCCGAACATTTATTTATTGCTTTTCATTGCTTTATATATGTCGAAAGAACATTGATATTTGAGGCGCGTGGTGATTCTTCATTTAATTTATCCATCATTCACAAGCAGCAATCAAACTTTAGCTTACAAACAGAACTTATACTAAATTTAGCTATTACTAAATTTACAAATATAAGATTAACAATTAACGAGATTACAAACAATAAATTTGACGGAACACTAGTAACGATATTTCTTGGGTTCAAACGAATCCACGGTCAGCGGAATTAATTACACGTTACTCTGTTAACAAGGCTTCTCAACATCAATACGTATTAAACGCTCTATATAGTTACCCGATGTCACACTTTTCGAGGCGAACACACGAATGCCGGATAAATGGAAATCTTTCTCGCTGTACGGTTGCATTTTGTTTCCCTATGCTCGATGGAAACGTCGAGAAAGTTCCAAACGCCGTTGCTAGATAATGCCTGGAGTTTGATTATTAATGCAACGTGTGTCTCATTATATTGACAACTCCGACACAAAATAATACGTGGCTAAGCCCGTTCAGGCCATATGCCGCCACAACCACATTTCTAAAGAAAACCCATATAAACATTCCACACCTCCATCAGGCAAAACGTCCATCCCGTGACCGTGGCTACGTTCGGCGATCAGTTGTCGCCTCGAACCCAATCTCACTATCACAAATCTCAAACAATTATTATCGGAATGAATAACTACAATTGTTTAATTACAGCTATGATAGAAACTAGATTACAACGTTGCGGTATTTTCCCAAAATTCCAATGATTCCAGTGTTCTTTCATCTCCGGCATATATTTTTACGTATTACGCTGCCTACTTTACACTGAATTTAGTACATAATGAAGCAATGAATACGCATAATACAATTAGTATAGTATAGTATAGCATAGTACAGTATAGAAGGAAGCATGGCATAGCACAGTGATGCATATCTCTTCCTTATCGTCTATCGTTCCTGGTATTTGTTTATCCATTGAACTCTATCGATTGCCATCTCTCTATATCGATTCCCACGCGAACCTATGTCAAAAAGGTTGGACGTCAAACTATGAGTAATCGTGCAAATATTTCTCGATTCGAGTATCGTACGAGACAAGCTCGGTAGTAGTTCCTCTGCGAATCTTTCCGTCTTTCTCTCTTTTTCACGTTACCTTGTCAAGGCACCGAGAAGTACGGACTTTACCGGTCGGAACCACTCCGATTCTTCTATCCCGTCAAGTGCAGAGGTAAAGCGAGGATCGAGACTGAAGCTGTCTCGCGATTGCTCTCACACGGAAGTGTGGGCAAACTTCAATCAAGTTTTTATTCGTTTTAAAACTTTGAATGTTGATACATCCAGTAAAAATCCTAGCACAAGTGTCGTCTTATACTCGAACATACTTTTAAAAGATATTCGCATTTTAAACAAATTCTTCCGATCTATTTCGCTATAATACTTTCTCATAGATAATAATGGTTACTTGCTGAAAGACAATTTCCATGATCGGTAATATATATTTCTCGATATCTAAAGATATTCTAATCATTTCCGATGCTTATTCCTAACCAAAGACATTTCAACTAACGTATCCTATAATCGTGTTGTAATTAGCGAACGTCGAAAGATTGGGCATTTCCATCATTTTGGAACAAAAAAATTACAATGATTAATAATGGACAATAATGCGAAAATTTAATCGACACGTTTAACGTAAGTCCTGCATAGAGATGAAAAGACATTGCTTTAGGACGCGTCACGGAGAACGTAATTCGCGAGGAACTGATTTAACGTCAGAGTAACATTCCATATCCACGAAGTTGTCGTGACAGAACCGTCGCACCAGCTGCAAAAGTATTAATAAAGAGGAAACATTCGATATCACACGTTTCGTGGCTGTGGACAGATATCGAATCGCTTTGTAAGCTCAGCGAATATTTCAGCAATCATACGCTTAAGTGAAAATCCAGAGATAACGCATGTGCCGAACACACAGCGATTCGTCCCGGAAAGAGCGACCGATATGGCTGGCATTCTCCAAAGCCTTGAACACGTTTTTGACGAAAGAACTTTAATGTGCAAGATAGTCCTCGGATCAATCGACGTTGCTCGTAAAAAACTTAACAGAAATATCTATCCACTCTCTGACATCTTACGAACCGGATTCTTTCAAAGAACATCTGCGCCGTATTAATAATTCTATCGGATTCGAAGAAGAGTACCAGTCCGTAATGCTTGGCAATTCTTGTCAGGCAGAAGAAAAGTTTTCTGGTAATTTCCGAGTAGGAAAAAGTTCGTTCGATAAAGTGCACAAACACTGCGCGTAAGAAGGAAACAACGACGCCGATAGTTTCTCGTTATGGACATTAAAATTCCCTTTAATAGCGACCATAATCTCGAGAAGATCTGCGAATCGTTGGTCGTTCGCTCGGTTTTCGCGCTTCGCACTGTCGTCGAAGAGTAAGAACGCGACAAGAGACGACACACCGAGCGGCACCTTTGATGCTACCTGATGCCTTGTCCCTCTAAATTGCTTCTAAGCTGGATATTTAAAATGACTGAACTCAATGTGTCTCTTTACTTCTTACGTTTCCCTTACTTCGTTCTCACTTTGAACAACGAACAGCGTGTTATCGCTTTATGTGTATCGCCAACGATGGCCCGTGCTAAGTATCTGTATCAGCCTCATGAAATGAAAAAGTTAAGAGATCAGAAATATAATATAATCGAAGCCTCTTAAACAATTGCGAGTGCGCTACAAAAGTGTTATATGTTATAAATAGAATACAGAAATATTTATTACGAATAAATATGTTATAAGTGAATTACAAAGATATTTGGTATAAACATTCTCGAGTCTAGACAATTTTGCGGCCACAGATCTCAGCACGTGGAGGTTGCTGCGAGTGGAGATCCGTAGAGAATTTTACCGCAAATCGTCATTGACGAAATTCGTCGAATCTAAGTCGGTTGTATTATTTCGTTTTTATCTAGAAATGGCGTTTCATTGTCAGATGTGTCGCCTGCTGTTGTATCCTTAGTCTTTGCTATCTTGGTGTAAATAAAATCATAAAAAAGGCGCGAGTGTTATTCCATAAATCTAAAAAGTCGTAAATGTTGCGGCGATACGTCTCAATTGACGGCAACTTCGAAGTTGATCGTCGTTGGGCCCGACTCGAAATTAAACGAAAGAAGTAAAATGAACGGGATGGAGTCAGGCGATATAATACACGACGCGGCTACCATCTGTTATTATGACGAAATAGAAAAGTATAACCATACATTCTAGAAGTATGGAGACGTGTTTATGGTTGAGGAACACGCGTAACATACCTAATTTAATAAGTAAGATAAAACAACGTGGATGTGGTTGGTATGTACGTGTGTTATAATTAAACAATCGCTTAGAATATTTTAACGAGGTCCAGAAGCTGGCACAAGTCTGTAACGATAGTTGATCAGATTGATAATTTTTTTAACGAAGCTTACAAACTCAACGCAAGACGAGGACGTAACGTCAAAGTTGTACGAGAATAAACGTACACCTAGTTCTTTTCACATTCTTCTACCTGATCAACAGAGAAGAGATATAACTAACGGTAGTCGCCAAGGGAAACGTAGAATTTCGAAAATTGTCCAATGTGCTACAATTGTTACAAATGTGTGTGTTACGATTCCAGGAAGGTTTCGTTCGAAAAGAATGTCGACGAATACCAATGGAACGCTATTCACCTGGTTATCGTGACACTTTCACGAAAACAGAAATCTTTATTTCGCCTGCTGCTGTCGCTCGATTATTCTTCGTACTTCGGACACGATAAATCCTTCTTCGAAATGACATCGTCTCTTCAATTCGACAAATTTTCAAGCAAAAAGCGGTAAAACACGCGATGCAAGAGGCAGCAATACTAAAAATATATAGCTAGGAAATTCCGACTCAAAAGTATTTGCACATCCTTGTCTTTCTTGTATTTTTGTAGCAGCTCCGTACAAAAATACTACAAAAATGAAACGTAAAACATAAAAAAAAAAAAAACGTCCCATTGGAAGATAAGGAAGTCCTGATTTCTGCCCGACAGAAACAAACGTCGCCAAAGATGTTCTCGAAATAAATAATAACAATAATAATAATAATAAAAAACAAAGCTTTTTGAAGAAAGTATCCAACAGATCTAGTGACTTAGCCAACAGATACCTTCGGGACATGGTTTAATTAATTCCTGCAATTAATACACGGTATAGCTTGAGAGCGATATTGTTATTAATATCGCGGAAGAGGCTTTATCGATGCGTTCATCGGGATTTCCAAAGAACTTTTACAAGGCAGAAGAGTGTTAATGAGCCAGTTAGAGTAAATGAGCGTAGCACGTGCTATATTCGTGCCGCGAATGATCCTAGAAATCCATTTAAGGGAACGTTCGCTCTTCCACGCTTCATGGTCAAAGAAAGTGGCGTAATTGTGAGAAATAATAATAGGCAACCAGTGTCACCGGCTTAGGACGTGTCCGCTCTTGTTTAGTTACTTTAATTGAATCGAGTCGTGTTACGAAGATCGAGTGTAATCACTGGTTTTTGCTGTGTATAAAGAATAGTCGAAGATTGTCGGCAATCTTCTAGGACATCCGTTACACAGAGGCGCGAAACCTTCCTCTTGATTGAACGACCAAGGCCCATTTAATTGCCTCTCGAAATGATATCACACCGGAGAAATTTAATTTACGGGTTTCGCGAAGTCTTTTAAGAAAGATACCAGTTTCCATTTCTTCGAAAAATATCTTCATCGGGGAAAGAATTCTCCCGTCCTCCGTTTCGCGAATAGCTTGGTCGATTTGCGAACGATACCGCTCGAACAAAAGTAAAATAAGCAATCGCGAACAAATTTAATCGCCAACTGCTATAACGATTTATCCTTTCCACGAACATCAGATTATTTGCGAGTCACTGTATGTCACCGAGATAGTACCGTTTCGCGCATCAGTCAGACAGTTTTGAACGTTTTCGTCGAGTTCGCTCGATGTCACGTCGTTTCGTGTAGAATTTCACGCTGAATCAGCTTGCGAATGTAGGCTCGTTAATTATGCGACATACGTTCCGATGAAGTCCCCGCGATTCTAGTAAAATTCCAAAGATGAGCATTCCTCAGTGGCAGGAAAAGAACCACGATGGAGGGAGTTGCTCGCGGCATCAAATTTCCGGTATCCCGACGAGTCGCCGTTTCGAGATCTAGTCTTCCGAACGACAAGGACTGTGTGCATGTTCCAAGCGATAGTTGCACGACGATCCGATGATTCCTGATTGCTCGAACGGAAAATAGACCATCCTTAGATCTGGAATGGATAAAACGGTGCTGATGCGACGATATAACGCAACTGCCAGCAGAGAAAATAACTGAAAAAAGCGCTTTCCTCTTCCTCGAGATGATTCATGAGTAACAAAGTGTCCTTCTTCTAGTTTCTAAAATAACGAAAACGAACAGAAAGTTATTAATAAATAATAACTTTTATAAGTTAAAGGATAAGGTAATTAAGGTGATATTCAATTAGTTCGAATCGACGACTGGACGAGACTGGCCAGATCTGTACTGTCGTAAAACTTACGTAACCGGGTGATAAAAGCAGATCGGGTAGATATTTCAACGCAGCAGTTTCTTTGCTTAGGCAATTAGACGTTATTTTCTTTTAACAGGAAGGCTGGATCTTCGCGCTGATAGACGTTACTTTGCTGGAAGCGGAGGGTGATAATTATCAATTACGAAACGAGCTTCGATATTGAAAACGACACCAAGATACATCGAAGAGAAATGAAACAGTCTTATCCCCGTCAAGTATCAAACGAACGAAATTAATCGTGAAATTTATCTTAATTAAGCGGCATGATGAAAATTACAAAGGTGTCGAACGCTGTTTCTAATGAATCAGTGGCTTTGAACGCTAGGCAAAGCGAAATAGAATTTCTTGCGGCCGCGGTTATTGCTTCGTTTCATAAAGATCGTTGCTTAATTGTGCAAAACACACCAACGAGCCGCGAAACTGGTTTTCTATCGCGGTGCTGTTGTAGCCTGGTCGATTCACTGATAATCAGAGAAGTTTATGAGCGCGGCAATTACGTATTCCAAAGTGCAAATACCGATAATGCGACTAATCCACGCGAATTATCCGTTAAGACGTTTAAATCATTCGCGTACCGAACAAGCACAAAATAATTTTATATGACCGAGCCTGCACGTTTCTACCACTAAAGAAAATCGACGAACGAGGAAGTCGAGTGGATTAATGAAAGTCCTTTGCATCCGTTATTTAATTCTTGATAACTTCATCCCGAATGCATATGCGTAAGTTAACGGAACGTACTTTCAGTCTTTACGATAATTTATTCTGTCTCGTATTATCATTTGTCTGCAAACTGTACTTATGTAGTATCAGACAGCGCGTGCGAATACAGAAATATCGGACCAGTTACGGATGCGAGCTATAAATCAGAACTGGTTTATACATCGAGGATAAATTAAAGTTTCAAAATTAAACCTCTCGTGTCATGCAAGCCGCAAAATCTTTGGATGCGTTCTATAGAACGATGAAAAACGTAGACGATAATCGCGGCGAGTTTATTAAACACACGTTCGATCTCGTGATTCTCGTGATATATAATTAAATACGGTACACCACGTGGATCGGAAATCCTTTAGAGTAGTCATGTAGTTAACACGCGATACTCTGTAGGGGGAAGAAAGTAATTTACTTTCGTGATATACGCTGCTTCTTTCCAACGCCGATTTCAATGAATTACCTGCTCGAATTACCTATGCGCCGTTTTTGTTGTAATTACACCGTCGTAGAGTGATAAAAGAAAGAAAAAAGAAAAAATATAACGGGATGCAATGGCCGTCGAAGAAAATAGAATTAATTTCATGGCGAAAGCTAATAAAATAATAAAAGTAATAATAAATAATAATAAATAAATAATAATAAATAATAATAAAAAAATAATAAAATTGGCGTTAAATTAAGATAAATCAGCGATGCAACGTATCGAAAGAATTTGGAAATAGCTGCGCAAGTCAGAATCGGCGCATTGACAATCCTCGACTACGAATCGCAAATACGCGTCAGCATCGAAATTTATTCGTTGCAAGAACAGGCATGCGTTAGAAGTACGAAACGTTAGAACGAAACGATTCGTCGAACGATCCGTGGTGAGAATATCGTACGAGCTCGGTACAAAAGGCAGTGGAAACGGAGAAGGTAGCGGGACGCGGCTCTTTACGTAGCGTAGGCGAGAGCGGAACGAGCGAAGGTGATAAATCCGAGCTCCCAGCTTTTTCCCATCGATGACCATAAGGTGCACTTGGGGGCTGCATAGCTTGCCGCCACGATGCTGTTTGCTCGGTGCGTTCGAGTGGCTGAAGGCACGCCTGGCGTTGCCAAGGTAAGTAACAGGGGCGGTCTCTTGAGACAAAGAGCTCGCGGAAGTTGCCATCGAGCCATTATAAATCTCTTATGGAGGCGCGTTTGTAATATTTATCGGGGTGTGAATCAGCACCGGCATCTTGGCTGCAGTGGGTGGAATTCAAATTTATAGCTGCTGTGAATGGTATTGTTTGAATTAAAAAATGCTAATGGAAATTAAAAGATTCGCCGGTTTAACGCGTTTAATGCGCTATTAATGAAGTAATTTCGATACTTTTTACACGCAACACGATACACGACGGTGACGCACGTAAAATTCTTTTGATTTCCACTAATATATGCCTTAAATGTGCCTTCTCTTTCTGATATGTATACGTCGATCAGATCTTAATAACTTCGTGTCATTCCATGGACATTGCTTTCGTCTCAACGATCGAATCGTATCACGTCGCACACAAAGTATTTTCAAAGCAATTGGCATATCTCGTTTCCATCAAGCAAACATATTCGCATACGCGTTGTCTTATAATATATCCCGTAATTTCCTCAAGAGGAATGCATCTGCGTTAACATTCGTTGAACCAACTTAAGGTAGACTCTTCCTACCTGAATCAAATTCTACCAATACGGATTACCGGTAATTGTTGAAGAAAATCATGTGGAAGAAATTGGTCAAGCATCGCTTATGTAAGCTATCATAACGTCCATCTGACACGAAAATTTCATTCCATCTATCCGAATGGGCATCCCACGATACTGTAGAACCGTTCAAACCGCTAATGTAACCCCGTGGTACTCGGATCGACAGATCCCATGATGCTCGAACGACGTACCCGTGTAACGCAAGTCGCGGTTAGCCTGCATTAAGTGCAACCATGCACTCGAACGTGCTACCGTGAGACGCGTGATCCGGGTTCGCTCGCTCTTTCTCCGCCGAATAGCGATAGCCGTGGTAAACCACGTAAGTACCATGGGTTATATGTAATACGTTAGCATATTGATGATACCGCAAAATCTTCGTAAAGGATATTCAAATCGGAGGGTAGACGTTAACCGAGAAGAAAAAAGGCGTAGGTTAATAGCCAAAAATGGTAATTTGTAATTCTTTTTTAATGTCAGTGATTTACATGCTTGTGGGATGAGCCGTGCGTGGACCATTATTTACCATCGATGGCATCTGGTCGGTTTATTAGTAATTCTAATATCTGTTTCGTTTCGACCATCGTAGGATAATATAATCAATTTTAGCTGAGTATACATATCGTTGTTTGAGGTAACATCACGAGATAGAATTAGATTAAAAAGAAAAGTATATTTTATACATACGCTGTAAGGTATAAGTGGCCAAATTTCTACGAACACTAGCGTGCATATCAATATGTTAGAACGTTGTAGCATGAATCCATAAAGGCAATGACTAATATTGAAAACAATCGCAACACGTCACAACATATTCGTACATTGTTAACGTTCTCAAATGCTGGTTTCTTAATTGGCATTAACCAGATGGTGTTGAACGTTCGAGACCTATGTTTTACGCTTAATGAAAAGATTTATCGAGAATTCGATGGATCATCGAGAGGAATTTCAATTTTCTCGGAACGTGTCCGTTTATCGCATACGCGAGCAGAAGGAGCCGCTAAAAACAACAATTTAAAGGATGCTGGTAATGTCGACGCGGCTCCGATTTCCTTAAAACCAAATCGCAACCAAGCAAAACCGATACTCTTAACGAAAGTACTCTTATCACCACTATTTCACGGCAGAGTGACGATCATCGTATAAATTCCAATGGTTTGACTCAACTGAGAAACACGCGTAGCTGTTCCTCGTGATCATGAATATCATCGAGAGATCAAACAGTCGTTCATTTAAATTAGCGTCGTTAAAATTTCTCAGTTATAAATGTATCTAATTTTGAAAATATCAAGAGGAGCCAAATCATACTAATAAATTAGCAAAGATAAACGTTTTATTACTCAAAAAAAAAAAAACATGTCTCTCGATCCACTGATCGAACTATATGGATAACCGTTAAACATCTATCTAAAGAAATACCGTTTATCCATGTGCAGAAGTTTTCGGCTAAGTAGATTTTTCACGATTAAATTCGCTCGATTCTAAAACTTTCTTAAAACGAATTCACATAGCACGCGAAACCTGTTGAAGAAGGTGCGTAAAGAAACCGTGAAGGACGAAGCAAGAAGAAAATCAATTGGATCAGATATCTTCTTAGTCCGCTATATACATACCGCGTTTTAATTTTCAATTTTCTGAAGCGTTCACGGTAAACAAATTTCGCGAACACGCAACGTTGCGTAAAACCCAATTACGGTTATTTATCTTGGCTACTGGTTATCCAACGATTCTCCTGTTTTACTTATTATGCATATTACTTTTCCGCCCGTTATTTGTTGCGCTATTTACTTTAATTACTTGCAGACTCGTCCTAATTACACGGTTCAGATTCACTTCGTGCCAGTTCCCATATAGGAATTAACGGAGATCAAAGCGTAGCCAGAGGCTTCGAATATCAAAAGAAACTCGATTAAAATTAATAACCGATAATCACACGATCTGCTCGTTCGCGGTGCAATTACGCCTGGCTCGCTTGTTCGTCCCGTTTCGCCTCGTCTTGATGAAGACTCGTGAGCTCGTTTCCGACTTCTTTAATCTCGATAATTGCACCTTCTTGCCGCCCTCGTCATTTCGTTCTTGTTTTCCACGCCAGTCGCGCAACGACAACTCGCAAATTCGAATTTTGTAACGTGTCAACGTAAATCATTATTCGTTCTAGCACCGGTTATTCGCGCTGCTCCGCCCGCGCCGATGCGGACGTTTTCCCCGATAAAATTAATAATTTACGATCACAGGTCTCATCATTCTCGTAAGGATGGCCATCTACGACGGAGTCGAGACGATGAAATTGATCCGCGATCTGGTTACCAGCAAGAATTCCATCGTCTTCTTATACAGTTCTCCGTGAAGCGAAATCCTCGCTAAAGGCGACATCGCAGAATCTTTATTCGAAGCTGGTGCTAGTAAAACACACCTTAAAGATACCATCGACAAAAGTACATTTTTATTGAAACTTTCTTCGATCGAAGATTGATGCTTTCTATCGTCAACGTTTTCATCTCTCAGCATTCCTGCGAAAATATGTACGTCCCGTAGCATGTCGGAAACGTGTTTCGCCAATTGTGCTTCGGGAAAAGAAAATACGAAATAACGAAGAGATTCGTTTGGAGCGGTGAATCGTCTTGGCGAATCACGCTATCGATCGCGTACGATGATTTTCACGCTGAAACCACGATTATCTTGGTAATTACACGGTGCCAGTTGTTCGAGGCCTTCCTGATCTGCCGCGTCTGGTTGCGTTATTGCCATGAACCGGTGGCAGCGAGCGCGTCCCATGCATCCGCGTCGACTGTTTATCTGAGATTTGCATAAAAATGGCTCGTCGTCCAGTTTTCGTGGATCGCTTACTGGAAGAGAGTGCCTTTATCCGTTAAAATTCCCGATGCGCAGCCAGATATCGGGGTCATTTTTCGCCGGCCTTTTACCGCTGATTACGTATACCTTCTTAAAATGCTCACGATTTTAACGAAAAAATCCGCCACATTTCTCCGTTAAATTACGCCGCATTGAACAGTCAACGAACATTCTTGCTTGCAGTATCAATTTTCATCTATCTCTTGCTTCCTCGGTTCTATCTTGTTAACCTCCCCTTGGGTTTAGAAAAAGACGATCACTTTTTCTTATTCTGAGAATTATGCAAGTAGACAATTGCTATTTCAAAACTGTCGTTTTATTCGCGTTGTTATGCGATATAACAACAACGTAAAGTAGTAGGAAATAAATTTGTATACATGTATATGTATCAAAATCTCAGAAGAAACGAACTTGTGCGATTAAGTTGTATCGTTGCTTAAAAGCTTTTTTTTTCTTCTTCACTAAAATCTTCGTTCTTCCATCCATGAGTCCGTCTGTCTTTAATCTTTATGCTTGGATCGGGAACATTAATTTATTAGAATAGTAAAAAATGGTCGTATCTGTCGTACGTAGAAGGAGTTAATTTGTCTTTTATCTAGCTCGACAGTAGACTTTGATCGAAAGATGGAACGGAGAGTAGGTTAATGGACGAGTCCACCAGTGGATTTTTAGTTTTACAAGAAGACATCCTTAAAGACAGACGAAGAGTTTAATCGCGAAGAGTGACAATCGATTGAAAAACTTAAGAGCGAACGTACGTCTAAAGAAATTTAGGCGCACGACGTGAGCATCATTCTTGATACACAGAATATGCGTACATTAACACGTTGCCTAACAATTTGACGCGTCCAACTACTACCTAGCTGGCAAAGTTTCTAGACAGAGGCGTTTAATCAACTAGACGGAACAAGTAGGTCTCGATTCTTCATTCGTCGCGAGCCTCTAAAAGGTCTTCTTATCGTAATGCTTCTTTGCCAGTCTTTAAAACGAATCTCCTGCTGTTCTAGCCGTTCCGCTATTTCCTGTCCCATTTTTGTTAACTGGAAATGCATCTATAGACGCACGTTCAAACAACTAACGATGAGATAATCAAACAAACTATTAGACGGACAAATTTGTATTATCGCTATTGAACGTAGTTAAAATGGAACACAGAAATAATACGCGACGCACGAATAAGTCGACAAATTTTTATTCCATACTAGTAAATATAAATCTACAGCAATTTTTCAATCTTATCTTAAAGATCTTCTTAAGACGTTAGACGTGTTATTCGCTAAAATCAGAGCAAGATCGAAGTACAGAAATTCAACCGCAAGATCGCAGCCAAGTTAAAAAGAAAGAAAATTACCGATAATGGAAAGAAAGAACGAGAAAGCAGACATAGAATTTGAGATAATATCCTGTAAAAGGATAGAGTCATCGATAACCAGGAAATTCCCGTTTCTACGAGAATTTTTCTGTCAGAATAGCAGCGTACCAATGGAAAGTTGCATTTATAATGGGAACTAGCGTCATGGGGCAGAACCAAGTTACCATTAAAGGTGAAACCTCGATGGCATCTCATTGCGTTAAGGCAAGTTACAGACTTTGATTTTATTTACAACTTCCACGAACGTGCAACGTCGACGTTAGTAATGGTATTTCCACGGGTTTCCATCCCCATTTTGAGGCGGTACCGCGAGATTCCTTGCAGGATCACCAAGCGCGCGGTACATCCTCTACAAACGAACATTAGGACCAAGCCGAGGCGGAATTGATGGTCGGTTACAACTCGTAATGCACGTGATCCCAGTGCAAGCTGCCGTTAATATGATCTATGCCCGCGAACTTGCACTTTTCACGTTGTTTATGGCGTATTCGTGAATACGCTCGCTTTGCCGCTATCACGATCGTCGCGTTGCTATTCCACGAGATACTGTACGGTCACCATTGCTGGTAGTTTTCGTGAATTAAAATCGCGATAGACGCGACCATAAATGGAGATCTTTCGATCGGCTCGCTGGATATTATATGTAATAACATTTCTTTGTTATAGTGAAATTATATTTTATATTTCATATAATTGTACGCATGTTCATATACAGGGTAGTTGGTAACTGGTGGTACAAGCGGAAAGGGGGTGATTCTACGCGAAAAAAGGAGTCGAAAATGTAGAATAAAAATTTTTCGTTTTTTTTCAGCACTTTTTTTAATAATAGACTTTATGATCACTTCATATTATTTCGTTATGTATTCCTAATTTTCCGTTACGGCAAAAACAAACTTAAACTGCGATAATATCCACTTTATAACGAGACGCGATAAAGTGCACGCGTACCGAGCGAAAATTCAAAGTCGATTTTCTCGAAAACGAAGCCTCGAACGAAAAATTTTTATTCTATATTTTCGACTCCTTTTTTCGCGTAGAATCACCCCCTTTCCGCTTGTACCGCCAGTTACCAACCACCCCGTATATGAAACATAAAATATGAGATATTGAGATTACATTATAATTTTGCAATTACAATATCTAAAATTGTGGAAATATTACTCGTTAAGAAATGAATTATTTTATATAATTATAAAATTGATTTCAAAATTCTGAAACTATGTTTTATATTTCGTATATAAATAATATATGTTCGTATAAAATATAATTTCATTGGAATAGAGAGATGTTATTGTATTTTAATATCCTCTGACATTATATCAACCAATTACATCTATCCTTACGTTATTCTGACTGTGAGCGGAATAAATAAAAAAGCAAAACTGAATTGGAAAGTAACGAAAATGACAATGACGATAACGATACTAACAGAAAGCGAAGGAAGGAGAAAGGATTTATAAGATTCGTTTGAGTCGACTAAAACGAGAGAGTTGCCATCTCTTCCTTGAAAGGGGGCAGGCAGTTTACAATTTACAGTCGTGTAATCCATATTTCGGATCCAATTGATTCCGCGACATGGAAAAGTCTTATTATGTCGCTGTTCTTAAATTTCTCGTGAAAACTTCTGTCTTATTCGTCATGGTCGTGTGTTCATAAAATACGCGTCGATGTCGCAGTAAATTTGTCAGCGCCACAGGTACGTGTTTTTCGACTGGCGTCAAAAACAAGACAACCATGTCGCTACCGAGCACCAATTACGATCTTTAAGTCGGAAAGAAGCTAAATGCGTTCCTGTCAGTACGGCAAACGAAGACGAGCGTTTATCGTCCGTCGTTTAATGTCTCCAGAGCATACAAGGAAAAGTAATTTTTCGCCGGAGACACAATTCGTTATGCTCGGATGACTTTGTCTACTCTACTCTCTGTCAAATTCGTTTGCACACCTTTCTTCCTGTCGTATTTCAGACTTTATTCGTAACAAACAAATTTTAAAATGTTTTATACAATACGTACAACGTTGTGTCCATAAATGTTTCCTATCGTAAGTGTTCAAATAGCAAATTCGTGGACCACTACAGTTGTATAGTTAGAGCATAAATATATGTGTATATAATACATAACATATATACATGTATATATATGTCGGATTATAAGAGATTGGAATTTTGGGCGTTTGACGAATCTTCACTCGAATTGACCATCGTGATTATGTATTCCAGCTGATCGTTATTGGTACAGATGTGATGATTACAAGAGGTTACAAGTAATAGCGGTAATCGGACAAACGAGATGTCGGTGACGATGAATCCAGGTTCGGTAACGAATCCACGGCCACGGGAGACAAATCCGATGTCATACACGATCCGGGTGTGACTCAACGTACAAGTCGTGCTTCTCTCAATAACTCCAACTCAATAATTCGCGCAATAACTAACTCAATAGCTAACTCCGTAACTAACAAACTTAGCGACTCAATCAGCAACTAAATCAGCAATTCGCTCACCGACTAACTTACTAACTGCCCCTAGTCCAAATGGAACTGCCCTTATACAGTCCTTTTCCCACCTCTCGGGTTAATCATTGTTTTTAAGGAGAGTTGCACAATTATTTCATACCTCTGTTATTACACGTCCCTCCCGTGACCGCGGCTACGTTCGGCGACTCATTATGTCACCTCGGACCCAAGCCCATCGTCATAAACCTTAGGTACCCGTATAACTATTTCTTAGTTCATTGTTTAGTTGTAAAGTCTGAATTAGGATATTGAGTTTTTCCCAAACGTTTCAAAAGAGAGGCACCGATGTCCTTTCATCTCCGACATATATACAAAAGTATATAATTACATACAGATTATGCGATTATTTATCAAACCGACGTAGGGGCTAATCGAAATGTGATAAACATTTTTTCAATGAACTTTTTTCAATGAACGGATGGAAGAAATGCAAAGTTTCTCACAAACTTGGTATGATTAAATCATGAGGACTGAAGGAGGGAAGAAACAACTTCGAAGAGATCGAGCTTTGTCGGTATTGAATGCTGGTGATTCTTCACCGAGGTATCTTGTCGTCGATCAAACGTAGGAATTCAACTGGTGAGTCGAGCCAATTCGTGAATTGGATTAGCAGTAGAAGCCAGGTTCCTGGACTGTGGACAACTCGACGGGAAGAAAGAAAAAGGAAATTCTCTGAATTGCTCTCTTCTCCGCGATATCTCCGTACGCGAATCGAACGATACGATGCATCAGCGACGATAGACAAAGACGGTGGAAGAAGCTGCACGAAACTTCGATAGTCAGTCTGGAGTTATTGTACAGAGTTGAGGATTTGACAGCTAAGATTTGTCAGTATATTGTACGGTTACAATCGAGCAAAAGATAGGACATTTTAACTAAGAAGGGCAATTCTGCATACGCAGAGGAGAGAACCGAATGGAAGAAACAGAGAAGTATTCCATCCTATCGGATATCGGACGAGAATACGTGACAGAGAATCGAGGAAGCTGATGGATCTTGTAAGATCGGATTGTGACTCGAATATCTGTCGTAGGTCGTTGAATTGGACGAGGACGTTCGCCATGCAAGCCGCATGATGCATTCGCGCTCTACTGCGTGACAAAAGTCCTCTATCCATTGCCGCTTACGATTTTACCGATGTTCCGTTGCTCGTTTACCGCTATATCATCGTATAAATTATGCGCCTTACTGTGAAAAGTAATATTTCAACGTTTGAATCGTAACCACAACTAATAGAATTAACTTGAGGATATTAACATTGGTAAATGTTGAGATATTCGTTCTCGAAACGTAGTAGAAGAAGTAATTAATAAAATTGTATAACGTTCGCGTTATCGCATAAGGAGTGTAGTTTTTCGATCTGCCACCCACGTATCGCGCGTCTGAATCACCGATTCATTATTATTAATCGATTCGTCCGTCGACCATATGTCGTTTGCTGACATTCCAACAAACGGTTCGTAGTTACGAGTAATCATAAGATAATCACAACTGTTATTGTTGCTATTATTAATGGATTTTGTCGCGTGAGATACAAAATGGAATTATCTGTGGAAAATTTCTCTAGCAAGTAATAAATCTAAAACAGTCAACGGCAAGGACGGGATAGATCGTGAAACTTGATTTTAATTTTCCCAATGTCGCAAGCCTAAATTCGTGATACAGGTAAAGTCCGAGAATATCCTTTCTATCCTGCGATCGAACGGAATAATCTTGCGTGTGAATTTGACGAGGAAGATCCACTTGTTCGCAAAAAAATACTTAACTTTCACTCGACGCGATGCGCTGGTCGAAATGGAATTCGCTGGAGTTTCTCCACGACAGCCTGACCAGTTTGTACACTTGTACAAACTGGCAGCTTCGGCGTTGGATTAAGGGCTGGCCATTCGAGCTCGCAAATATTAGAACAGGGAGGCAGAAGGCAGTGTTTTATGATGCTGCGGCCCGATAGAATCGGAAGTTCCGGAAAACGAGACGCAGCTTCGTCAATAAACCGTGTTTGTCTTCAAACACGTGTCTCTCCGTGAGAAGTGTTTTCTCTTTCGATGCCTAAGACATTTTCTACTACTTCTACGAGTTGTCTAGAGAGTGTTAGCTACACTTTAAGAACGTGTTCTGTTAACCGCGGACACGGTGCTTCCTTCCCCCGAGTTATGTTCAAACAGGGCGCCACCAGAATCCACATCTGTCCGCATCGTTCTTTGCGTCAAAGTTCATTGCCTCTGAGTTCCAACCACTGATCGAACCTCCTCTACGACCGATAAACATTACGTTCCAGATGATTTACATAATTACCGAAATTTATCGGTTAATAAAGACGCGAACAGTTGCCTCGGGCGTGTTTCTTTGTCGGTAAACCCAGATAGGCTACAGTTGTACAATGTTCGCCGAAATGAATTTCTCAAATTTTTTCTCTCGTAAAGCAGTCGGCAAGAGGATGAAATTGGACCAGGTATCGGCTGTTTTTCGGTTGGGACTCTAAACTATAACAAATGTTAACTAGACGAAGGTCGAGCGAAGTAAATAGCTTGACAGTCACTCAACTATTCCCGTTAACACGAAGAAACCAGACCCGACAGAGTGCAATTAACGTTCACTAGAAAATGGAACACCCTAAATCCTTTCAAACGACACGGACTGGTCAAGTTCGTGGAAAGTCAAACGACATGTCGACTCTGCTATAGTAGTAAATATTCTCATCTCGTGTCAGACCCGTTCATTTCTCTTCAACGCGTTAGATCAGATTCTCCTTCTTGTATCGTGTGTTTCAGACCGAACACGTGTTTCAGCCGCACTTAAATTCAAGTTCGGCTATACGGAACACGGTCGCGACACGTCGGCATCGTCACGGTTTATGTCGAAGCATACAATTACGGTTACTTTCAACAACCTGACCGTCTGTTACTTGTAACAGTTGCACTACTTGTAATACTCTGGTGACTAGAGCCTGATCGGTTGTTGGGATCTTTGTATCTTAACTCGACCAGCGTTTCATCGCAGAAATAACTTTCAAAATAATAATTTAGTAAAGATTGGAAATAATTGTCAAACTATAATTTAATAACAGTCGACTAGCAAATTTCTCGTATTCTTTTAGATCATAGTTCGGAAAGAAGAAAAAGTACATACTTTTGCGAATCTAAAAAATCGATTTTCCTGTTAGCTCATTGAAATCTGCATTAAAAACTTCCAAAAATTAGTGAAGTTATAGTGGAAGTTACCATTAAAATAATAAAGCGACGACATATTGTCAGTCTTTGGAACTAGTTTCTCGATTGTATCTATACTATACGTTATATATATATTAATAGCGAGTTCATAGATTTTTGTCTATTCGAAATATTCGAAAATAAATGAATTCTAAGTTGATAATTTTAATCTTTTTTATTTCTTCGGTTCTACGAAACTACAGTAATTCAAAAATTCTGATCGGTAGTTTATGTCTCGCAATGCCCGTAACCGACATTTGTTGGCAACTTTGCCTTTAAAATTCTTCCGACACATCGATTAACGAAGAACCTGACGAAAACTAGAAACTCGAAGAATAGAGCAAAAAAAAGGAATATTTCAACATTAGACGACGAGTTGATCACGGGCCATAAAGCTATTTCTAATCCCACCGTAAATTCTAAGTATACATAAAACCGACAAAACGTTTGGCTTGGTAACACCGCTTGGCATAATAATGAAACTATAAACATTGAAATTTATTAATCTCGTATCTTGCCACATCATTTATAAGGAATTACAATTACGATTATGACGTGTATACGATACTTAAAAGTACCAAAATATTTTGTGTAAATGCGCTATTTATGGGAAAGGATGATTATAACGTATACCGTTTAAAGTATCACAGTTTAAGCAATCGACTCTGGATTATTGGAAATTGAGTTGGACGAAAAAGTGGTGAAAATAACAAAGTCGTCAATTTCAGAAGACCATAAATAAATATTATAAATATAGATCGTTCAAAATACTAAAAACAACCTGAGGAAATCTAGAAAATTTCTCGAACCAAACAAATTTGATGTACCGTTTCCTGGACTTGTCTAATTTTTGAGAAACATACCCTCGTACCTATTCGCATTCGCAGTGAAACTGTCGATCATTCGCGAACGTAAAGACGACGCAAGTTGCCCTTTTTGAGAGTGGAGAATTACGTAAAACGGTGGTTCGAACGAAGCAAATAACCTGGTCCAGCATGGATGGAACGATCCGCGTAATTTTACATTATTATTGAACATGATGGCTGGAAAATAATCAGAAGAGTATGCTCGTCGCAAAAACTAACGGTCCAAGGATTAAGAAACTCCCGCGAAGCGGTATTTTAATAATATCGCAATACGCGCTGCCTGAACGAAACGTCGGTGCATTAATGGGGCGACAAAAACCTTAAACGAGTTAGCGGAATTTCATTCTGTAGAATAGCGATTACGTTTTGCCAAAAAGAGAGACAAGGAAGCTATACTAATGTCATAATTGAACGAACAACAGCACAGTTAGAAACTCTTAATCGTACGAATAGATCGATAACCGTGGAATATTAAAATCCTGAAAAATATTACAATTCCATTTATCGAGCGCTGTCGTTTTTATTATATCGTTAAAACTGTGAAATTTATTCAAAGTTAGTTTATTCTTGATCATTTGAAAATGATGTATCGCTAATATCGATATACGTAAAAAAACAAATAAGTCGTGTCCTGTACGCATAAAATTTTCATAATTACAAAGCCCGGTAACCTGAGTTACAGCTGTAGATTCGTGTAAATCTGAAAGAGATATTTAACGGATAACGACGCGAAACAGAAAATAATAAAGTAGAGATGATTTCAAAAACGTCCATTGAAGAAATCTTGATCGTAAGTGTAATCTTTCAACGCTCGACGGCTGATTTATCGATCTGATAAAACGTCTTTACGGTTAGATTGCATCGCATATAGTATATCATATTTCGATACTAGGAAACATTTGTAATATATTTGCTAAATTTAATTAGAGAATAGACACATTTTATCCTTTTATCGTTTATCTACATCAAGTGCTGGCAATTCTAGTTTTCGTAATATTAGTTGCGTTTAGACTAAGAATTGCGATAGCTCTTAAAGAACTTTGTTATTTACTTGCTTAAAATACAAATTTCGTAATAATTCAACTGTTCGATCAATTCGATTAAAAATAAATCGCTAGCCGTATGTTAATCTATCATAGATCTATAGTTTCTTCACCGAAGAACTTTCTACTAAACCAACTAAATTAAAATTGAATTTGATACGAAATCCGTTTCTCCGTTTTCCGCATCTTGAAATTCCTCAGAAATGCATAAATATCCACCGCCGACTGATTATAAATTTTACAAAATTGCATCGAGAGGATGGTGTAATTCATTTTCGCGGCTAATAAATCTAACTGTTTAGGTCTTATTTCGTATAAAACGTCAATGCGCAAGCACTTTAGGCGCGGTTAATAAACCCATATCCAAGGAATTATTATAGGGAGAGCAACGGCGACGTAATTAAGTCCCATGATAAGAATCGTCTTTAATTTCCACTTAACGAAAGATCGTCCATAACATCGCATCGAGGGAAACGCATCGGCGATCGTTTGCAAAGATGGAAGCGACAACAAGAGACGCAGAGTTACGAGCTAATTATAAGCCGGCCGATGATTATTCCTTCATTCTCGTAACCAGAAATGACATGTTTGTCGTTTATGGTGCTCTCTCAATTTCCTACCTATCGGGCGAAGCACGCGTCTTATCTCAATCGGCAAACCCATCGCTCTCTTAGTAATTAATCGAATTCATCTGTACGTACATTTCAAGGCCACTTCGCTGCCCCGTATGTAATTATCGCCAGTCATTTGTTTCCTTTTTGAATTATATCAAGTTTGTCGATCGTACTGCAATGAACCGACGATCGACTTTGTGAAGGGATTTTATCGAAGGGACGATGAAGAATGCAGCGTAGCGGAAGGCTAGAAAATAAAAAACGAAGATTTTTTTGTTTTCGTTTGTGCCGGAGAAAATAGAATATGTCAAGTGCGTATGTTTCAGTTCGGTCTAATTATCAAGCTTCCGCAATGACTTTAGTTTGCTTTCCGACGAAATGAAAGGATAAGATTAATAGTCAAAATTTGCCAAGACTGTTTACTAGACAAAGAAAGGAAATAATCGTTCTCGGCTATTCTTTTTCGAATTGGTTAGAAAATTCCAGCATGTGAAAGTATCGACGTACTTGTTGCCGATTAATAAAAGGAATAATATTCTTCAATATGACAAATTGTAGCTAGAAAGTAATCAAGTTAGGTGTGATATTCTGTTCGCTAAGACGATCGATGAAATCTAAAATTACATGCAATTGGCTTAGGAAAAATTGAATTTACAAATGTGTTGTCGCGATATTTTTCTTCGTCTCGTTGCTTTCATACGCGTCGAATTTCTTTTTCATAACATATAAAATTATTTAAGAATCGATTACTCGCCGTTAGCGACGTAAATAAAAGCTAATCGACGCCAGCTTCTTTCCATTCGCACCGGACGTGTTATCGATTACGCGTCGGGCCTCTGTTAATAACGTCTTCTTCATCAGACAGATGTTAAACGAGAAATGCAGAACGTGTCGATTCACACTGTAGTAGCCTTTTTTTTCACTTAGCTACAATCTTGGATCGATGATTTCTTCTCGACCAAAGCGACGATTTAAAAGCGTGACGCGCGGAATTCCAATTTCTATCTTTTTCTTAACTGTAAGACGTACACGAAACGTTTCTTTCCAACATCGACCAACGTGACAAATGGTGTTGAGATTTTTAATCACTGACGACGCGAGGACGATGCTACACGTATGACAAAAATTCGATATAACGTTACGAAAGGACACTGATACTTTGGGCAACATCTCTTTTAACATACTTTAGGATCTCTTAATAGTTAATTTGCCTTTTTTCACGTTTACCGGACATAAATAGTAACACGTATGTCAATGGACTTTTGATCGTCAAATTTATTTCGACTCGCTGTTCGCCGTAAGCGGCATATATGGATATGTAAAATCTATACCAATCTACGAAATATGGAAATACATATAGTTACAAGCTAAGATACAGCGCGGTAGTAAATTAAATCGCCGAGTAGCTACATCGATTGACTTCTTAAGATTCTACTGTGTTCTGTTTTTAAGTAGACTCGTAACTAACAGGATTTCGTTTATAAGTAAACACAAATTTCACGATTTCGATATACTGTCTAAAATACATTGTATTTAATGACTCTGTATTTAAAAAATTTTCACAGAAGTCGGACTAACTGCGTTTCAAAATTTCAATTTTTATAATTTCGTTCGGATACCTCAAAGTACTTCGTTTCGATTGATTTAAATTCAAGTTAACTAGCCTTAGATCTGCCGCCTTTTCTAATGGAAAACAACGGATATCTAAAATACCGAAAATGCGAAAGTGGAACAGGAAAATCGTTGCATTAAAAAGAAGAAACAGCTGGAAGAATCTGGACTTTGCTGGAAACTTGGAGGGACACTGCGAATCGAAAACGAAAAACGAATACTTTCAAGCTACTTGAACGAAACTTTCGTCTGAAAAGTCAATCCGAATTTTACAATTTTACATCCACGTCGTAACTTTTCCGTACGTTGAAAGTCAATGATCTCTGATAGCTTCGAGGCCCGTGAAATTGACACGTCACGTCATCACGGCATCGGAGTTCCGTTTGTCAAATCTCTCCTTTGCTCAAAGAAAAATCACCGAGATCAGAGTGAACAGGCGAAGCGGATACTCGACAGATTCGAAACGGATAGTTGACAGATTCGAAACGATAGATAAATTTCGTATCGCCAGGCGATTCGTGAGGAAGATGCAATCTCTCGTGGCATGCACCTTGACAGAGAACGCGACATTGCAGTGGGTAATCGGTCACGTACGATCTCGTACCGCGATCTGCTCTTCGTCCAAGCTCATTCGCGACCCATTCCCTTCGCATAATCCCAAGTTATAAGGCGGAAATGTTGCACGCATCTCGGCGAACGTGGTCGATTACCATCGGGCGACGCGTGTCCGTGAAAATGCCGGCTAATTGCACGCATTCCGATTCTTAACTCGAACTGTTGACCATTTACATGCACGGACAGCTGGATCGCGGTTCCCCTTTAAGATATCATCCGATCTTCCGATAATTTCTCCAATCTCGCGGTTGCAGATTTGCTGAAAGAATTAATATCACAATGAATTGCCACGCGTGATGAAAACTCAGGTGATTCTGATCCATACGATATTATTTTACGTTTACGCTTCCTCAAGTATAGATATTTAGGTGTCGTTGTTCCATTAAACTATATATAAATCGTATAACAGCGTTTCTCAACGTTCTTTCTAAATATTTACAAACACGAAGGTATGAAAATATTTCACGCGATACAATCTGCTAAAAGACTGGCACGATCGTTTATAAAAAGATTTCAGAAGGAATTAATTTTGTTGCGTAACAGTGACACGAGCCAGAAACGTATCGCAAGTTCTTCGGTATCTGTGAATCGGATACAAGCGAAACACTGCCGGGAACGTGATTAATGACTGCTATTAGTGACGAAGAAACCAGGACGTTCGTAATTCGTGAGCTGGTTACCAAGAAGAGACAAGTAAATATAATTTTATGTATGTATGTTCCCTATGTTCCCGAGGTAATTCTTTAGAGGTGATTCAAGAATCGACGTTTCGAGAGCAGAAATTTCACGGCGCAATTTGAACGCTGAAGAAATTTTTACCGACTTGATTACGGTATTTTTATGCAAATCTAATTTTTATCCACGCAGGAATCCGGATCTTGGAATCTAGATCAGTGTACAATTTTCATTTCTGATTCGTAGGTAAATTACATCCCGTCAAAAGGATATTTTTTACCCACACTGTACATTCTATACATTTCTACACGTTTATATTTCCTATAAATCTATCACACACTTTCCTCTAAATATCCACAGTTTATTAATCACGTTAGGTAAATTTCGATTCGTCGACGATTTAGGCGTGCAATCGTTCTTCCATTCGAATTATGGAAATCATAAATTACGATTTAATTCAATTTTAACAAATTACCATGGACCACGTAGAGTCCATAAAACAAAAGCGACAGTTTCCCTCTAGCTGTATTAAAGTGTCCATTCAAATTCGACGGATTAGAACAGCGTGGTAAATGTTCCGACAATTCGTTCGGCAAGGACATTCTTGTTTCGACCACCGACGATTAAGTGCGCGCAAATACACTCGGTGAAACGCGCATGAAATTACCATCCTTCGTGCGATGCATTCGTCAAACATTATACCGTAGATTATGCGGAATACCAACTAACACGTTAACCGATAAAAACCTGAAAATGGTAAGAAAGTGGGTTTCTTTATTTTTCTTTATGTAATTCGACAATGGTTCGTAGGATTCGAATTATTCGTTTGGATTCACGCGAGGAACATCCTTCGAGCGCCTCGGCCACTCGAAAAGACTCGCGTAGGAAAAAAGATGAAAATGATCGTTTGGCCGAAAATCATGGGAAGCGTAACATGTCTGTTAAATTAATTACACGAATTATACGATTATATGTCTGAAATTAATTATACGAAGCGTTTAACCGTATAGGAATTAAATTTACTTTCCTCCAGCCGACGTTGTCAACTATCTCAATACGAAAAGAAAATTTGCATTTTACGCGAGTAATGATTAAACGAATAATTATTTTCGAATAACTGGTGCTCCGCTGCATCGAATAAACGTTACTCCAAATAATACCTCCTCTTGGGTTATCCATTTTTTACGCAGCTAGTTATAAAATACCGCATGCCGTGATTCGCTTCGTCGATGTGCGTAATATCGAACACGTGAAAATTTCGTCGTTTGGTTTAGATTCAAACATTGGAGAAAATAATTTCCTTTATTTCGTTTACGTACGTTTGTGAAATTTGCAATTTTATTTATATCTTTATTTTTCTAACGCAACAACGCACATTTCATTTCTTACGATTACTCTAACACGTTATTTGATCGATAGTCGATGATAAAACGTATTGTTCGGATCAAACAAAAACGTACAAGTTAGGAGCGATTGTGTTCTAAGATGAAGCTCGTTAAGTTGATTAATTATCTCATGAAACATCGTGCCTGATGAAGCAAACACCGGTCTTTTTTTCGATCTCGAACATATACGAAAAAATTAATTAAATTTCACATGCGTTACCCATCCGTGTCGAACGACAGATTAAAACCCAATAAATTTCATTTTTATCGAACTATGCTAATTCCATATTCTCTTTTTTCATCGTTGGCAGATAGGTTTTCAACACGTGCGTGCGATGAAAGCTTAACACGCGTCAGTTAAGATTCGTCCGTCGACGATAAAAAATATTACGTTAACTACCTCTCGATACGTAAAATGCGATCTGTCGGCTATAAATTTTCCCGGTGCATAAAATAATACCTTGTGACCCACCGGCCATCTGCGTAACTCTGGGTTTAAGCTGAAACGTATTTCACTGTAATGGCTCTCGCGTTGGCAATTCATATTTTCAACCGAGACCAATCGAAAACATTGTGTGTACATATATATACGATGGGAAAATATCTTCCCTTTCCGGATGCTTGATAAAATTTTAAGGCCATAACGTATCACCATGATGTCGCTACTCGATTTCTAAGGGTTAATATATAGCTTTCACGGTAATATTTTTAATCCATTCGAAACCGGTTTATTACCGCAAATATTATATAGTTTATAATACTTTCTTTCCAAATCGCAAAAGTTATAATTACTTACGAAAATTCTCGTCCACCCTGTAATTCGAATTTTTGTTAAAATTTCAAATTTGTATTACAATAATCTTATATAGTAAGATACGTGCAGTTAATCTTATACTAATAGTAAATATCGAAATATTCTAATTAAAATAAGAATTCGTCAGTTTTCACCGAAAAATTAATGTACTCTGTTAGAGTTTGCCGTTAGGTCAGCTTTCTGGCACTGTCGGTCACGATTGCTATTTTTGAAAGATATATTTTAACTTTTCCAGCATCTGGGTACTAACAGACAGATTGTATGAGAATTAGTAACGATTCGATGAATTTAGACAGCGTATATCGTTGGGGCTTTCATATTTTCACCTTTTCCGTGTCTCAATAGGAAATACGCTGTCGTAAACCTCGTAATTTTCACCAGTCATGCTTCGATACGAGAGCCAATCAAAGTCTATGTATAGAGTCTTAATAGAATAGAGAAATAGACTTTTAGATAACACGTTCTTCGGACTCGTAACAGCATTGCACAGGGTAACACAGTAGAGCAAAATAATGAACGTTATCGATGAGAATTTAATGGAATAGCTCTAGACACGAACAAATAATCATTCAGCAACCACCAACGCTCGTCATTCATTGACGCTTCAAAATCCACTATGTTGGATGGTTGCTGGAATTAACAAGAGAGAAAATAATTATTACATTATTACCATCTCACTTTATTATTGCTTTATGCGTTTTTATAATATTATTATTTATATTAAAAATAATTCTTCCATAAAATGTACAAAAGGTCTCTGTAAACACACGCTACGTATACATATACATATGTACGTGTTATAATACGACGTAATCCGTCGCTTTTCTCTCCGCTCTATCCAAATAAGACAAACCGGAGTCTTCGCTAGTCAATCCGAACACGAGCACGGGCCAGCTATCGGGGAAATCAACAGAATCATAAAGAAGAAGGTATCGCGTCGTAAATTTTGAGCGGAACAAGAAAAAGGACTAAAAAGGATCTCCGAATAACCGGTACTACGGACTTCGCGAGAGAAGCTATTCATTCTAAAAGCAATTAAAAGGGGAGAGAGCAATTAATCGGAAGAAGCAAGATACGCATTTCTCTAAACTAACGTCGAACATCCGACGAGCTTCGTTCTCTGTAATCCTAAGTCTCGCCGGAAAGTATTTAGATGTGATCGCGATAGAAATCAACAGGCCGAAAAAAAGGCACTTTAACAAACGTAAGAAAACTTCAAAGGATGTGCTAATATTTCCGGACGTGATCGAACGCGTGCCTTCATCGACCATCTGGGATTCTATCAAACATCTGTTTCTTTTTTTTTTCTTTCTTTCTTTATCGTGTAATCGTTCCGTTTAACTCGCTTACAATTTTCCCAACCGTGTTAAATTGCGAGAACGATATGACACGAGAATTCAAGAGTAGAAATAAAATCTACGTTTTTATAGAAATTTTATTAGAAATTATGATTCGAAAGATACGAGGTTGCTCTGTCGCATTGTTTCGCGCGTACTTGATCCGAAAGTATTTCCAGTTTGGAATTAAACACATTGAGAGAAGTCGATATCGGTGTACGTATATGATTTTTCGTTCCCGTCTTACGTTAAAACATTAAAAATCCTTCTTAAACGAAAGACCATTATTAAAGATGTATAAATTTCGCACGCGTTCCTAATGAAACGTTGATAAAATTTCTACCTAATCTTAAATAATAATTTCAAACGTCCACATTTTTCACCGGGACTGGATAATTAATTACAGAATAATTCAGGGATTTGTCGTGGGTTATACGACTTCAAAGGCGTAACCGTGAAATTAAAGTAATTATAAGGTTGAAATAAACGCGCGGCCGCCTCTGTTGACTAAAATTAATAGCGGTAATTAATCAGTCTTAAAAGTTTTATAGCGACCGAACGTTGTTTGCGTATATCTTGCATGAGATTTTTCTCTGTTCGTTGATTGGTTTGTCACTTTTGCCGCGCTCAACCGTCCACCACTATTTACACATAAATCTCCTCGATAAAGAGATTTAGCAGAGTGTTCCTCGCGTCTTTAAATTTAAACCGCTGTCGACGGTTTAGTTGCGACGAAATATCGCTCGTGATCGTCTGTGACAAATTTAAGGTCCGCTACATTGTACAAAGACGTTTTTGGCTCGATATAAACGGAAGTTGGAGCACAAAAGAATCACAATGACGTTACTCGTACTAAATATAGAAAATTAAGTCGGAAGACTCGTTAAATACTCGTTTAATCGTTTCTTCTATCTCTTTCCAGTAACCTGCCCACCAACGTTTCCACTTTTACATTCGGATGACGCATCGGTGTCTTTCATTGCAGATTCGTTACGAAAGCATCGCTGTTCCATTCTGAAATAATGGTATTCGTATGGCGAGACTTCTCGAACGCGAAATTACCGTTCTTAGCATCTTGTCCAGCGAGGCATGCTGCTTCCGTGCTGGGAAAAAAATGCCAAAGAAGAATCTTCCTACAAGCTGGAATCGTATCTCGGTGTACGCGCGTTTACGGTAAACTACGGGCGCACGAAACAGGCATAAATTACACGTTCGATGCATGTCGCGAGCGGCGCATCAGCATCAACGCAACGTGTGCCCACGTTATGCACAATCGAGCCGATGGCACGCGTGAGATAAGTTCAGACGATGGGAAACGCGAAAGAAGCGGTTGGAATACCTTCCAATCAGAGGTTCACCGAAACTTTCTCATCGTTTTTTACTAATCGCCATGGTCCTTGCTCGAACGAAAGTTTGGCCCCGAACGATTCTCCTAATCACCATGAAAAGTCAATTTCTCATTTTCTCACTTCTCGTGTCTCAATCGTCTGCCTCGATTTCGTAACGATAAAGACGTGATAGTACTGACGATAATTTCGCATATGGTTGCAAAGCATCGTGGACATCAATGCTACTGAATTTCTCAGTCAAGTAAAACGTAACAGCAAAAATAATGATAAAGAAAAGACGTAAACGAAATTTATCTCGCGATAAGTCTATTTTTTGTATACTGCATTTTAAATAGTCATGAATACAGATATGGAAATACGGAATAAGGAACTACGGAAACACAAAAATGTTTTAGAATGAAGGAAAAATCAAAGAAAAAACCTGGTTGATTTATTCACGACCGAAGGCAAACAACAGACGTTCCTTCGTCGTTCTTGCTCATGGACGTTTAGCTTGGAAAAAAGGTACAGTAATTCGCTCCACTTTGTTTCAGAATGCAGAGGAGAAGATGCTTCTTCTAGTCCTCGTCCTCGCGGGCTGCTTGAACGTTCTCGAGATTGTTCGTTGTCAAGAGCTTTCGGTCATCAGGCACTCCGATGGAGACATTTTCACGTTGGAAGGTAAGCCGAGCATCAAATGCAATTACAAATGTTTTTTCTTATTCTTATCCTCTTGACTCGAATAATCAGAGATGGAAGGTGAGAGCTTGGTGACGTTTCGAATAAAGCCACGATTCTTGTTCGCGGAACAGCGAAACCGTAAATTGCGTAACCGTGATTTGCAGGGTTGGAGAAATCGTACGGGATTTGATATTAAAAACAACGGAAAAGAGGAACGTGCACGTTTCGCGCGGCACCGTGAAGCACAAGGGGCGCTAGGGAAAAAAGCTCGTAACAAATTAGCCATGAAATTACAATGTAACGATTTGACAGCTGTATTTCACCTGGCCAGATTATATGTCGTGCTCCGTCCGTACGACCACGGATGAAGTTCTCCCCCGTGGAAATTTATCTACGATCATTACTACTTAAGTAATAGCGCGTAAAAGTACAGTTACGCGGTGTTCTTCCTGCTTTCCCGAAAGATCACTCCGAAAGAACCGAAATCTCGAGGACGACGAGACAGAAGTATATTTATATGCCACGCTACAGCCAATAACGCAGATAATCTAACATTTTTCCACAATACCGTACATTCAAGATTAATAGTGAATTAATAATTCCCAATATTCTCAGTTCGTTTCCTAAATTCCTTCTCGCGTAACTTTCGTGTCTACGTAAGTTGTCTAATAGAGGAATATTATGTTATCACCTAAGTGTGACAAAATGTGATCTGCAATAGGAACTTCGTTGCATCTCACTGTAGTAAATTGCAAACTAAATTAGTTAACGAGCTATACGCATTTTCCTCTTTTGCATCTTTCTTTCTCCCTCCCTCCCTCTATCTCTCTCTCTTTCTCTCTTTCTCTTGTAACCATAGACCATAAAACATGGCAATATAAAAAAGGAACGAGCATCTACTCGCAGATTAAAAATTAAAAATTACGAACATCGTTTAGGTTCCTGCACGGAGGCTTGCACGGTGCTCAGCAGCGGAACAGCCAGCCCTTACACACGTAGTCCTTCGACCGCAGGACTCGTTCCTCCCAACAACACGTGCACCTGCCAGTGCAACCACGGCCTTCCTACCTTCCGGGAGGATCTTCACATCTGCGTGAATGATATTCACGGTAAGCCGCTTTAATCCTCGCGCCGTATGGTCATTTTCTAATGAACGCAATCAACTCCGTATACACGTCGATGCTTTCCTCGCAATTCGAGTCGGTCGAGTCCAATACGAAACCTTCAGTCTGGAAATAATCCGACTGAATGCGCAGCATCTTTTCGATGATGCGTATCAGAACATTGTCGATTTCTCGCCCGTATGATTATCCGTAAGAATCGAGTGCACCCAACGGTACCACACACGTGTACGTTTCGCGATGGTCCATTTCTGCTGCGGTCGGCCGGATCGCGTTTCAAAGGTCCTTTGGTACTCGATCGATGCTGCTCGAATCCTGCGATATTTATCCCTTCCAGACGGCCACGTCTTCCTTTACAGTGCCGAGAAAACGATTCTGAAAGTACCGTTTCCAAATGGCGACGATTTCAGAAACGCGCTACACGTAAATTAACATAAATGTATAACTGTCAAACGGAATTTCACCTCGATTTCTGGTTGTATCTTCTCGAATTTCGGTTTTTAATACGCATAATCCCTTTTGTTAAATACGAGCAAGTTGCATTTTCGTAGCCGATTGCAAGTGCCTGCCATTCGCGTAAAACAGACAGTCTATCTGACTGTTTGACGATCGTACACCGGACAAACGAGCGCTGAAACGCGATTTAGCCGAGTGGAAGATTTTTCTCTGACGCGCGATACTATTTCAAGTATCATTGTTTTAACCCTTGAACCCGCGAGCAACCGGATTCTCGATTTGCATACACAGAAAGCATAGAAACTGCGAGTTACAACCTTTACGGTAGATATTTTATAAAGGATATTATGCAAATAGATGGAAAAGTATAGTTCAAATTCGCGCCACGAAGATATAACGTGCTTGGAGAAACGTTACAAGTCCTATAATTCAATCTGTTGGTAATAATTTGTTTCATAGTCGAGACACTCCTGCGTTTCGTTTCCCTGTTTGTAGCTGTCCTCTTCGTAATTCCATTCAGCTGTGTCTTCTCCTTTTCCGCGATCCAGCAGTTGCATGCACGTACCGTTTTCAATTGAACCGTGTCATCAGAAATGATTGCCCTAGCTGTTCATGCAAATGGTTCTCGGACCACGTACTTCTGCATGACTTTGCTGCTGCAGCAAACAACTGCACGCGTGCAACACGCTACAATTTCAATGGTACACGTCGTTTGCTGAAACAAGGAAAACGAGATTGCTTTTTAAAAAAAGTTGGATTGTTCAAGGGCGAATGAAAATTGAAGCTGCTGCACGAGGAATGGCGAAACTGACAGATAATCTCGTTATCGTACTCGCAATGTTCGATCCGCATGACGCGGCACCGTGAAACGTATAGTTAAATCGATGTAATCAAAGGGTAGTTGACCTGACTAATTGGGTTAATTTGCAATTTAAAATGTTTTACGTGTGGCCCGTGTTTCGGAGGGAAATTAATGAGGAATTTGCTCTCATAGCGGTTAACCACACACCTTGTATTTCTGATTTCAACGTGTTCGATCGCCCAGCAACTGTATAATGCACTATACTTAAAACCTCGTTACACGTCACCTTGAATATTATCTTTATCGAATCTTGTCCACAAAGATGCGGACTACCGACTTAAATGTAAAAACATGTACGGTTATGGATAACTACAATATACGTCAGCAAATATGAATATCGACACGATGAAGACGTAACGGTAAAAAAAAAATATTGTAGCGTTAAAATGAATCGGAGGAGAATTTCTGTTCCTACGTGTCTAAAAATTAAAAGGTTCAAAGAAAAAAAAAATTGTTTAAAGCAGATTACACCGATATTCTAAAAAGGCTCTCGCTCGGAGTATCAGAGTGACATAAAACTAAATTTTCGATCACAGCTAGGATTTACATTTCTTTAATCTCAAGCAAAGAGAAAAAAGAGCGAGATGTAATATATTCAGTGTATCATCCGACGAAATCTCTACGACCTTTAGAGAGCTATAGCAACGATCCTCGTCGATCTCGATTTTCTAAGCTCGCCAGAATCGCGACAAGACAGTGCGAAATCGCTACATTGCAACGCTGCCAACCGGAGACTTCGATGCGCGCACAAGATACGAAAGCGCGAGAAAAATTGCGGCGCCATTATTCACTCGTATGATGGTATCGGCTGGATTATTGCTACCTACGAAACCTAATTTTCTAAAACTTGTACTAATCGTGAAAGCTTTTCATGAAAATTCTCTTATTAATTATATAAATGGGCTAACAATGTTTACGCGTTTATGGGAAATTAAGCAAACATTTACGGAATATGTACAAGGATGTATAGAATATCCAAAGTAAAATGGACATTCTAACAGTTGATCGACAGAACGAATTTCTATTTTGATTTCATTTTACTTCATTTATTCGTAAACGTGTAAATTTACATAAATATCAGCGGTCCAGTTATCGATATTAAGCTATTCAAATTTTAAAAGATGCTATTTTTCACGTTTAAAAAGGTCGTAAAATTTATGCATTTTTAGAGAAACGTCCAACACGTTTGTAGCTTACTTTTACGTAAAAAGAAGGAAAATTCCGTCAAATGTATAAACCTGAAAAGCTTAGACGATGATTTTATTCTTCGGTTATTAAAAAGAGGAATTTGAAGTAGGCATGCACCGCATGCATAAAAGTACGAGTGGACTCGATAGCTAGGTATTCGCTAGTCGAGAAGTCGTGATTCGTCGCCGAATATCTTGCCCAGTGATCGCAAGCTATGAATAGTAATGGAATACCTTCGCGATTGCCGACCCGCGTAAGGACCGTGCCCGTTGCACGGTATCTCATTAAGGTTCACTGCTTCGTATCAAAAAGTTCAGACGATACAGCATCCGCGATGATTAGCGCGCATCGCGTGTACGAAGGACGAAGGAAAAAAAATCTGGCAGTGAAAACCTGAGAATACGAGAACAAGAGGTTACAATAACTAAAAAAGACCTCGTAAGAAGAGGAGTTATGACAAAAAATAAAGGGGAAGCACAAAGACGCGAATGAAAGGAATTTTAAGGAAAAAAAGAATACGTGGAAAGACAAAGGACGGCACGAAAAAGAATACAAGTAATAAAGTCATCAAGCTCGAGAATGACCTGCTAATTCCTAGAATCTCCAAGTTCTATTCAGATTTTAAAAGACGTGTTAGCATTCGTGCTTGAATGGCAATGAAAATTTGATACCTTTCGACGTGATTAATAAAATTAGAACAAAAAGCGGGTGTGACATACATCTTATATATACGCGTTGTGGCAGTATATGCGTACTCACGCAGACCTAATTATATACGGTAATTTTGTTCAGTTGTCAGTATTCTTTGTGTATCGCGCTTTACATTCGACGCACGTTGCAGCAAAACGATTCCGTTCCTCGGCACTGTAATTTCCTTCCGTCTACACGGATGTCACTGTTCCTTATCGTGCATTTAGCTAATACGCGTCACATCTTTTAGATATTTGTCATCTCAATCTTAATCTTCATAATCTCCATATATTTAGAAAATATTATCTGTCTATACAGTTAGGAATTCGAAACGAATTAAAGAAATTCTCAGACGTCGTTTAGTTATCGATCCAATTGTTTTACATACAATATTTGACACGCGCGAAAAGTAAAGAAAAGCTTTCAAATTTGAAATTCATTACTCCGAATAGTATAGTTGTCCTGGACAATGAGTAGTTTTCTTTATGACCTCGAGATCACCGAACCCCTCGAGCTTACCAAACCAGCAATAACGTAACCATGCGACCCTAATATTTCATGCGCACGCGTATTATGCACAACTTATTTTCCATCAGGCTACTTCATAGACGCACATGACAAACGAAGTAACATTATTGTGCACAGAGTTCTCCGATCCCATTACCATTTGCACGAATTAATTGCAGCTCAGACGCAAATTTCGATAGAAGGCAACGAACCGCTAGTTTTTATTTGAGGCCACGCTAACATCTATCTACCCGTTTAATGAGGATTCGAATTCAATTGGTTGAGTAAGTGTCCCATTGTTTCTGGCGTCACATTCGCGACCTTAATCTCTCCAGTACCAATAAACCATAAAACGACTGGTATTCCTTTGCTATTCTATCGATATTAATATTAATTGCGATAATCTTATGAGTTGTACACGTGTGCGGATTATTGGTAGAGCTCGAAGGAATTATCTCGCCGATGGTTGGGCTATAATTTTCATTCCTCGCGTTGTTCCGCACGTTCTCGTCCATTTCTCGTGTTCCGCGTCGAGGCAACTACGCGAAACAAGTTTCCCGACAAAATTGGCAAGGGATTCTTAACCAAGCTGTGTTCCTTACGATATCCAATCGATGATAAACGCTTGAAACGCATTGCGTTTATTAACTTCTTAATCGTTTCATGCATCGACGAACTGTTAATCGCACTTTCATCTTCGTATTATTTAATATTCAGCCAAGAAGACCAACGCAATCACTGCGGTGAATTATCGATAAGTTTCGTAATATTCATTTGCAGTAAAATAGTTTGTCTTTGGATAAAGAAACCCATTTACGAAGATAGATATTTATCCATCGTCTTCGTCTTCCTCGTCCAATTATATTCGATACAGGTTTATTACACTCGTAAACTACTTAAAATGAAGCAGGAAACAAAGTCGAAGATCGCGGTACGATATAACGCGGACGGTCATAAAAATCTTCGCTTTATTTTTTGGCATAACCTGTTTCAATTACAACAAGCACAGAACGTAACCTCTTCTTGTAACTGGATAGCCTTCGATGCTAAATTGATGGTCGCGAGATTACCATCGCGATAAAATAATCTAATCTCGACAAAATAAACCATCGTCGCAAATTTTTTCTATGCTCGTCTGTAAATGGAATTCTAACGAGATGGAGATGATTATTAATTAGTGAATAATTGAAATCACGCATTCCACGCGGGTGTCCGTTATTCAAATGATGTAGTCGAACTAAAACTTGGATTGCCTATTTTTTAGATAACCTCTAGATTGTTAAATCACGATTGAAACGTCGTAAAATTCTTTATACTTTCACCACGGTATCGTCAATACTGTTTTCCTTCCCTGTTAAACTCTACCAATGCTATAACTCTAATTCGTGGACGCTCGAAAGCCTATCGGAAACGTTTAACGAATATATATTTTGGCAAGCTCTTACTTTAGCGCATCTTTTATAAACGACACGTCACAAAAGCATTCTTCTTGCAAATATCGCGTTGACGTAATCGCTTCGGGAGAAACTCTACACCTTTTTCTTTTGTATATTCGTGACCCGAAGACCGCTGTTACGAAGAGAATAGAATTTAGCGAAAAAATGTTAAATAATTATCGTGACCCTGGATATAAATTTTGCTTTAGGTTACAAGGTCTAGAAACACAAGAGCTATGAGTAGATTTCTATTGCTGTTTCTTGTAGCCTTCAGCCAGAGCTACGCACCAAAGTTAACCTTTTGGAAATGTCCTTTGTTATAAATATGAACGTGCTCCCTATCATGCTCTTCTTCCTATTGCATTGTAACACTGTAAGAGTGAGGATCTAGATCAGCATACACTTATACTTATATTTATACCTATACTCGTTTCGATATATTTTTCTATTAGAAATTCATCCACTCGTTCCTCTATCAGTCAACCTCAACATATTGTGTAAGTCAGGACGCACTTGACAGCGAGGCTTGAACATCGATACATCCAGAAGCTCTTTACTGGTCGAAACTATGCAGCAATGTCGTATATTCTCGCGACGTTGGCATCTGTCGGAATGGCATCCTTCGTCGATTTCGCGTGCCTAAAAACCTGGCGAACTTGCTTGTCGAAGTGTACGACACGTATCCAACCGCGTTAACAGTACCTCGGTACGCGGATTATCGCGTTAAGGTGTCCTCGAGGATTGTCCGGAGGAACCATGTCGGGGAATTAATCACGTCGTCAGGATAGACGAGTCTTTCTGCGTCTCGGGGCCGTGTCATCGTCGCGATACATCGTTCTCGTGAATTTCACGGTTTTCTTGCCATTAATTTTCGCCGATTTCCCGCGGCATCGAAGAAACAGCGCCAGGTTTACCCGCTTTGCGAAAACAGAAGACATATTTCACAAGGCCAGAAGATATTTCAAATTTCACGCGGAATCCGCTTCTCGTCGCTCGATCTGTCACGTCGAGATCCACTCGCGCATTAGTCAACGAAATACCGCTTCGACGATTCGACTGGAATCTTCGAACGTCGGATCCGCTTCGCGATATAAAGAAGAGAATTCAGAAGTGCAGGAAACGATGATTCATCGAGAGAATCCTAAGCAGTGTGTTTAACCGAGGCACCTGACAGAAAATTGCGATTTCCTCTTCATAATAGTCGGAATAATTTATGGATAGATATCGTACGCGCCTGTATACCTATCGCGGTTTAAAGTGTACGCGAGAAACGTTTTAAACGGACGTAGTAATACGTACGTATCTGTTTTTCACAGAGGCTGACGCGTAACTCGTGGTAGCCGGTAATTAAAAAAGCTGAGCACAAGCCGGTGGTTCGATGCCGGCGTCGTCAGGGTCAACCGGTCGTGTCAAACGTGTCTCTTGCCGTTTTGCAAGCCCGCTCGTGTGTCCTATGCAACCGATAAATAACAGATTCGCGGTTGTATAGTTGCGGCGAAGTCTGCACGCCAAGAGAACACGAGGTGCAACCGTAGGTTGATCAAAAGTACCGCAAGGAACAATATCTCTTCCTCCTTCGACTTGTCCACCTCGATAAAACCATCTTCACGGCCCCGCGACTAGTAAATGCCAGTACGTACACACGATTTCGAGTCGAAAGCACGATCATAATAGCGTAAAGTCGACAATAGTCGGTGGAAGCGAAAGTTTCGTTCGAGAGATTTCGAAATACGAATTTTCTTTTTCGCAAGAATTTCGGTTCACCCTACGAATTAGAAACTTGAAAACTCTGTAAGAAAAGAGTACTCTTTCCTCGGCACAAGTCGTGTTAATCTATTTCAGTTACGGTGGATAGCTTTTGCCATTGAAGTCGAACAATACGCGAGTCCTTGACGCTTCCTGAAGTAGAAAGTTCGAGCCACGTTCATACCAAGTCGCCCAACAGCCACGGTCAAGTTAAGTAAATTCGTCGTAATTTGTTCACTGTTTACTAATTCCTACGTCTTTAAACGAGCTTATGCAGAGTTTCTCTACTTCTGCCGTCTCTGCAGCGTCTTCCCTCTCCGTGAACATTAATAAATCACGTGCAGACGTTCATTCATATCAGGCATTCTTCGTGTTGAACCATCAAAAGAGAATCGAACGACGGAATTTACCACAAAGGTGTACCAGCATTGGTATTCATCGAAACCGAGCGGCTATAATTTCACCATACCAATTCCAAAGTGACTTTATCTACAAGAGCCTGTGGCTCGCGGAGCGAAAAGGCAGGTAGATCGGTTTCGAGGATTGGTCGTGATTCGACGGAGGTCAAGGTTCATCGGCGGGTATCGTCCCGTTCGCTCACTTCCCGGGGTCGAGCTTGCTGATCGTTAATCAACGGCTCTTTATCCGCTGGTCGATCGTAGAAGGCACAAGTAGCCGGGCCAGCGTCCTCCTACGAGCAAACGAGGACACCGAAGAAGAGAGCTGCCGGCGTTAATTGCTCGCCGGCATCGATTATCGTAAATCGTGTCGTTGAACGGCCACTTTTAACGAGATACACGCCGGTGAATCGCGTCGACCGAGAAAACTTGAATGAGAGATCTACTCCTCGAGGCCCCTCGATGAAAGTGAGAAGAAGACGGTTCCGTGGTTGGTTTCACGATTTTCAACGATGGCGGGGCGGCGTACCGATTCGAAAAAGTCGACCCAATGCTTCGAATTACATAGTTACGAAATACGTGTAGTAAATCGACGTGACACAGTTCTCTTTATCAGCTAGTATATAATCTTGGGATACTAATAAACGTTACGTAGCTATGGGAATTTAGAAGAGACGGCTATGGCAATTACGTATAGCGATTCACGGAAATATTCGAAACACTTAGGGAAACTTTTTACAACTATATTACGCGCGTCATATAAAATGGTTTGAAATTTCATCGTTTAATGAGACACGGCTATTACATTGATAAAATTTGAAACAAAACTTTAAGCGCATATAAGAGTCACGATATCTATCGCAACCATGCACTTCGCAAAAATCATCGAAGTATTTGAATTAATCAACTGTTCGCTACATTTGTAAGCTAGAATATTTAGTGCAGCTATGGATTATTGCGCAATAAATGTCATTTTCCAACGAGCTCGTTTTGTTCGTTCCATTTTTTCAAAGCTTCAGTCTGATTATTCTCTTCGCTCTTAAAATATCCCCGTTCTATTTCTTGCAAAGTGTATCGTGCTGAAACATAATTTACGAACCACTTTCCTTTATGGACGTAATAAGAGTACCTCCATTGAGGAAAGCAGCAAAGATACTACGTTTTTATATTCCCTACAGAACCAATATATCCGATAAGAAACTGATAAAATCGCAAAAAGATGTACCGATCTAAACGTTTTTTATTCTGACTAGAAATGTTCACTTCAAGATACGCTACGGTTAAACGAAATTTATTAATACGACAACCTAACGTTATATTGAAAAACGTAACGATAAGAGAAATCCGTTCGCAGGATACTGGGAATTAAAAATTACTCCGTTAATAATGATTGTTTGGTTTTCGAAAAACTAAATATCAGTTACGTAGGTATTTTCGTAGTAAAATTATCTCGGTTAGTAAACTAGTCGTGAAAAAGTGAAAGTAAGATAAATATAAGATGCAAGAGCTTTGGGAAGCTCCAAAGGTTTCGTCTAATGGAATTATTCGAGCACTCCGCGGCAACGATTACGTTTATCGATTACGTTTGTAAATGGACTTACGTTTGTAAATGGACTTACAAAGTCTCCGTCGAAATTTCCATTGGAACCGCGCGAAGAGCGAAACCATTAGGAACACGAACCGCAATTTGCGTCTAGCGATCGTGATTCCGTATTAGGAGCCGAGTGTTACAAAGCTGTCAGTAAAAACAGCTTCTCGTTGGTAGCCCTAATCGACCACAAATTTCTCGTTGTTCCCAACCGAATGCACTTTCGCGCGAATTCTCCACGACCATTAGGAATGTACCTGTACCTGTCCGAATATTAACCTTAATGCAATTCTTCTTCGCATGTCCATGAGAAAAACGTACAAAAGGATATATCTCTGGTAATAACGCCACGACCATCTTTTTTCTCGTCTAGAAATTTCACGGTAAAGCTTCGATAATGGTACACGCAAACGCGTGAAGCGAAAATAAAATACCAATTGCGCGGACACGGTTTCCAGCGTTAAAAGATTGAAAGAGAGTTCTACTTCTACGAACGATGCAGCTAGCATAAGGCGGATCGAGCAATTAGTAGAACGCAAAGATAAATCTAGGCGGTCAGGGTCGGGACCTCGGATCGGTGAATATGCGCCACCAGGCACATGGCATTTTCTCTTTTGGCGCACACGTGTCGCCTTGTACGAATCTGCGTATCCGACCAGCAGAGTCAACGAAAGATCTACGAGACTCTCCCTTTGGCTTTCTCCTTACAGAACAATGATGCCCTACTAAACGTGACCAGGTCGATTCGACAACCTATCGAAGATCTAGACTCGTCGAGAACACTCGGTTGTACAGATCGCCAGATTAGGTAGTCGTGCATGATTCGCGGCACGATTCAAACGTACCCCAACGCGGCTCATCACGCGGCTCATCACGCGGCAGAAGAAGCATCGTTCTGCGTTGCAATTACTTTTACGAAAACCAATGGAATATATGTGCCGCCACGGTGATCAATGGTGACCGGAGCGCATGAACTTCTTACAATTGTAGGAATTGTATGAAAATTGACAGTTAGGGCATTTTGAATATAACCGATAAATAGAAGATACTTTGAAATAAAAAGTGTCCAATTGAACAATTAAAAATTTTTATTAGAACGTCAATAAAAAAGAAATGAGAACGAATCTTGCATCTAACGGTTCACTGTGTTTGCATCCATACCTTTGAGGGGTAATCTACGAATATCGTTATAAACACACCTTAGAAAATAATCGTAGATGCTGCTTTGTAATCGTATAATGGAAGTTAGAAGTGTGCGCATACCTTACTATTATATATAGAACGAGTAAATACCGTTTACTAGTATCTTCTACACGTTTCAACGATATATTCTGCACGTTTCGCTTACGACGAAATAACGAATGCGAATGGTTTGTTGAAACGAACGAGGCTTTGTTATAATATGTCGCTAATATGTTCGCAAGTCCTCACGGTGGTCACCCGTGACCACCAACAAGATAAACGGTCCATTGGGCAAGAATGTTGTCTCACATCATCGATTTATTGTTATTTTGCCATTATATGCTTTGAATAATAAAAATACTTCCACGGCGCCCTGAGCGAAACATGTGATTTCGGCGTGGCAGACAAAGTATTAAGATCTATGGGGTACAGCAAGCAATTCCAACATTGAAATTCTCCAACGCTTCCAATCAAAAACTCTTAGGTCCCTTATTAACGCACCCTGGTATGGTCGCCAACGAAGTAATACAATCGAGACTTCAAGATTCCTACAGTCAAAGAGGAAATTACTAAATATAGCAACAGATACAGCGTAAGAGTCGACCAACATCGAAACCCCCTAGTCACTGGATTTCTTGATACGTCGGATCAGATCCGCAGGCTGAACAGACACTACCCGCTAGACCTAAGCTCAAGATTTAATTAGATATTCTCATTAAGCAGTGTTGCTTACTTATAATACTTATGTATAAACTATACTTATCTATAATAAGTATTAACTTATTACAAATAATTAACCATGTCACAACGCCACGCCAGAAAAATTACTGAAAATTCTCAATGCGAGAATTGATTGTAATTTGCAAATAAATAAAAAAAAAGTATTAAGATAAACGCTAATGTCATATCTTCTAAAATATGATACACTTAAAAATAAAATATTTGAAAAAATGTCGAGGAGTACGAAGAAGTGTTCCAAATCCAAAGAAAAAGACAATATTGGTAGCGCGAGATCGATTAACGACACATTTTTGATTTCGTGTGCTTTCTTTATAACAGCCCTTTGAACAATTCCGCGAGAAACGGCATTTTCCTGAATAACTAGTTCCACTGATTTTCAGGAATACCAGCGAACCGCACAGTAGATACGTCAAACACTTAAATCTTGATAAACGGCAAAGTATTATCGTATGACATTCTCTCGTTAAGGAACCGGTACCGTCTTCGCCGCAATTTGCAGCTGTGTCGGCTCGCACGAGTTTACCGGCTCCCTCTCTTCTTCTCCGTTTACTCCATTTCTACGGACAACGTATCGATAAATAATCCTCGTATAGAACGCTCTATTAACGATATTGGTATTAAAGGTTTCTTCGAAGACAAGAGCTGAAAGGTAAAAACCATTCGATATCGATGTACGATATGTATTTGATAGTGGCCGTTTATTTGCATTATCGTGCAAAAAGATTAACTGAAACGTTCTAAGACCGGTTTTATTAGGTACCAGATTACTCGCGATTACAATTCGCTCGCTATCCACCGAATCATTAACATTTTAACGAGCGGTTTCTTCTTTCCGACAAAGACCTCGTAACTGTTAATTACAAATTAAACAACGTATTTTGTAAGGTATCGTAACATTCGACACGGATTACGCCGCGTTAAGAATCTTCGATTTTGGAATTCGCTCCTCGACGATTCCACGAAACGAGGAGACCTTTTTTACAACCGATTAAATAGCCCTTCAAAGAGTATATATCAAAATTCAAGGCAACCAGTAATTAATTAACATATTTACGGATACGTTACGTTCCTTGTACCTGGTTTCTTCTAACTGTTACCTCGATGAACATTCCTTTTTTCTTTTTTTTCTTTATTAAGAACTTAACTTTACAGGAAATAAACGCTTCAACGAAATAACGTATAACCGCGCCCAACCAATTTTCTCCAAAGAGATCGGTGCATCTCACGAGATTCGATGCGAGAGTGTCAACCTTCTCGACAGAATACAAACGTACGTGGTCCTTTGTACATTTGCTGATCAAAGGAAGCGCTCTGTCCATGGCGCCTTCGTGCGGAGCATGCCGAATTTTTTAGCGAGCTGTATAATTGCGCCGCGTTCGGATGACCGCGGCCGATACGCTACTGAAAACTGCAAGCCGTGCTTTCGTGCATACGCACGAAATTGCCAGTCACGAGAAAACGTTAACTTGCACACCTTTTTGTTCGTGCTATGTCGATAGGTGTGGTATCTCTGGGAGATCGCTCGGGATTAGACGAAACGCGAGGAAACCGTCAACGGAATATCATCGAATTTCGAACGATAAATATATTTTGCTATTATACCTCGGAATGAGTCGTAAAATTCTTATTCTCCGATTTGCCTAATTCTATAATTTGCCTAATTTTATAATCTTATTCGTTCTTTCGTACGTATCGGAGTATCGATCGGAGCCATAAGATGTAATTAATAGCCTGACTGAAAAGAAATATACGGCATATTTCATAGCTATAGAACCATTCTGTAAAATTGCGAATTCATCTACAGGTACGAGGTACGAGATACCAACGAGAAATTGTCTTCGTTCGGAATCATGGCATATTAAAATGCTGCTCTTTAATCGCAAAGTAAAATTAAAATCATAAAATCGACAAAACTGTGCTTATCGTTCTCTGTTTCTTGCCCATGATTTTTATATCGTAGACAAAACACAGATGACGAGTAATTCCGTTTGAATGATTGGATGCTTGCAGAGTGCAACGTGGCTGGTTTCGTCAGTAACACTGGCCAAATCGAAAGGGTGCCGTACGTGTTTTTACCTCAACGTGGCCAAATAATATACCCCCATGCGGAAATTCGATTCGAAGGTAAGTCAAATCAATCGGAGGATATTGTGAAATTTTACACCCTCGAAATCATCTCACGAACGTTACGCATACTCCGTGTAGTACTGTCGTTGTCGGTCGATCAATGTCTCCGACGTTGAAAGCACTAATTTTTTATACGATCAAAGGTGTGAGCACGCCAGTGTGTGGTATAACCGGAGCTCAGCAATTAGGACGCGCAGGATGGTCAGAATTGAGAAACCTTTCGGACACCGAGCCACCCTTCAGGCTGTTTCGTGACGAAGGAAGAACGTTCCTTCAGGTTAGTTACATAAAATAAGTCATTACTCTGTCAGCAGGCGATATAATAATAAGCAGACGGCTGATACTCGTGCTTCTGAAGGAAATTTAAAGGTGCGAAATTGCACAGAAATACGTAAAATATCACGGCTCGTCATGATACTTAGCGAGTGAAACAAGTCTCTACGTTGTTGCACCACTTGTAGAAATTATGTAATACGACGAATATTTTGGCTTAAAGAAAGAAAATGATTGAAATGTATCGAGCAAAAATTGAAGATGTTAGAAGAGTATTCCTTTGCTTCGTTGTTAAAAATTATAACGTGTAGCCTATGCTGGATATTTTATATATTTTTATACGTTACACGTGTTCTTTGCATTTTCGTAGCTTTCAATCTCGCACGAACGCAGAACATTTTGCAACGATGGTAATTCCAATGCGTAAAACATCTAAGCATTTTACAATTTTAGGAGAATTACACTGACGAACGAAACATTAGCTTTTACGGCACCGATAATATCGAAATCCTTAAGGAACACTGAAGGAAATAATTTTTAACGTAAAAATTACAGTGTCCTGTTTTAAATGCTCGACGATCGATGTTCCTTTTTGTCGCGTTGTGATGCAAAATATACAGCAGCTTTTTAGTACTACCAAGCTTTCGCGATCGAATAAAATACAGCCGCGCACACCCAAGTGCCGCAATTTCGCGACCGACCGGTAAATGAACGTCCCTCGGTCAGTCCGAGGCAAATGAACGAAGGACAGGCGTCCAGTGTTTCTTCTGGAGACTTGTAAAACCTTTGATGTAAGGTTAATAAGGAACCAGGAAGGCAGCCACTCACAGAAACGTTCCGCAGCGGAATGTGAACGTGACGTTAAAATTTCATGCACCGGAGAAACCGAAGACGTGGACAACGATATATACGGTACTGTTAGGTGAAATTCGTGAACTTTCCGTCCAATTCTTCCCCGTAAAAATATAAACGGGACAAAGAGAGAAAAACTTGCTTCGATGTATCTCTTTATTCGTTTATTGCTTGCCCTTTTGCGTGTTGTTTCTTCTTTTTCTTCTTAAAAAAAAAAAAAGAATTTCCTCCGGCATTGAAATCCTCTGCTTTTAACAGAATAATTTAATTCGAACGATTTTGTTTCAGTGGATAGGTGAAACGGGACTAAGAGCGGCAGCTGAGGGTCGAGTAGTGACGGCCAAACTCGTCTGCAGAGACGCCTCGCCGAAGTCGAAGCTTCCCGGTGTCTTCACCCCGTGCGTGGCTTTCAGGATCGCTGGTTCACCGTCTAAAAGTAGTCGGTATTCGACATATCCCGTGATCGAACGAAAATAAATTCTTTCATAAAAATGGAAATTTCGGTTGCGGGACGTAGAAACGCGAAGAAAATAATGATTTCTGCCTCGATATAGCACGCAATTGTTCTCTTTACCAATAGCCCGATAATTAATACTTCAATCGTTTGTTACATATTATTCAATAATATTATTCTATATTAAATATTACAATAGATATCGTTTTAATGTTATTTATAACGTTTGATTACAAACAACTAATACAGTGAACTCGTAGAACCGTTCTCTACGATTTCCATGTTTTCCGAATATGTTATAAAAATCAATATTTTTTATAAACAACTATCTCCTATACATACGACCTTTGGTTTCGCTTGGTTTCCGAGATATTTGCAAAGATCTGTCGATACCCACTGTAGCGCATTTCTGGTTATAGTTGTGCGTTTGTAGAGACGTACGCGTCGTAAACGGAGCTCGGGCGAGATTAAAGCGAAATTATCCTGTGCGCGACAAGAAACATCTTATATATCGTGTCTTTATATTATATATTATATATGTCGGAGATGAAAGAACACCGGAGCCTTTAGAATTTTGGGAAAATCCCGCGACATTGTAATCTAGATTGCTTAGCATAGCTGTAATTAAACAATCGTGGTCATCCAGTCCGATTGTAATTGTTCGAGACTCGTGATAGCGAGCTTGGGCTCGAGACGACAGCCAGTCGCCGAACGAGGCCGCGGCCAAGGGATGAACGTTTTGTCTAACAAAGGTGTGGAGTAATAGTATAGCTCTCCTTAAAAGAAATAGCACTCGAAAGTAAACATTCCAACGGTCTCTGTCCCGTGGCTCGCCACACGCAGACCCTATTCTTCGGGTAAGATGATTACCAGAAGTCGATGCATCTCCACGGTACATGTTCAGCTAGCATGAGGACCCGTTATAAGTCTTAAGATTTAGTTAACTAAAGTCCTTCAAACAGGGGAAACATACTTTCTCACGAACGGCGCCTCCTACCAGCTAGCCTTTCCCTCAAGGGCGGCTAGCATTCTTTTCTAACCACCAATATGGAAATCGATCGATTAACAGCAACGTTAATTTCCCTCGCTTTCCGAACGAAGGCATCGCCCAACGAATCCGATAATCTCGTGTACTTAGACGCACCCCAATATAGTTTTTACTCTGCAGCGTCATCGCGACGGAAAGTCATTCTCTTTCGCGAGGTCGCAATAGCGAGTTACGTAGTGTCTTTGCGCCCGGTGGAGGTTCTATGTCTTAACAAAGAGTTGGTGCGGTAACACTTGTACCGTAGACAAGGGAGTTGGGTACGACTTGGACTTTGGAGGAATGCGTATTTGTTATCCCTTCGACCGCGGATTCGATATCGAACCTAGGGTCGTTGTCATTAGCGTCTCGAGTATCTAATTACCACGGTTACTTGTCGAAATCTGTAATAATCGTATTTGCACTAGTCGATATCTTCTCTATTGCGTAACAACGATGTCTAATCGCGACGAAGATTCGTTTCACGCCCCTTACCCCAATCCTAATCATAAAGGTGAATCCGACATATATATCGTATAATATATAACTCGATTAGAAGCGAATATCGTCAATGCATCGGATTCGGAGAGATTGTACGAGTTCACCAGCGATATTATTGTAAATATTAAAAGAAATCTATCACGGTACATTCTAAAACTGTGCTCCTTTCTTTTTGAATCACTGCAGACGTTCGAGAAGTGATGTTCTCTTCGACGACACAACTCTCACAAGGTCTTTCCGCCACGGAATACACGGCCATCGGTCTGTCGTCCGTGATCCTTGCCTTGATCTACGTTGCCAGCGTGTCCTTGTATCTTCATAGCAAAAAGACTAGGAGGAAAATCGTCGAGGAGCCGGAAATAAGCTTGACTCCTGGCCGAGAAGTTAGTGGATTGGTGAAGAACAATCCTTTGCTCGCTGCTTCGAGACACTTCGAGAGCGATACTAACAGCGGCTTAACGGAGAGCGATCTTGGCGATGATCTGCCACCGAGCGACGGTGAACAGGGATTTGAAAACGTTGGTGAAGCTACCTTTAAAGCGTTCTATCTGAAAATCACGAGAGAAAAACATCGTAAACACATTTCTTGATTTCCTAATTTCGATATCGTTTCTTGATTAAGCAGAAGGGTTTTAATAATGGCATAGTTGAAAATAACGACAACTTGTTGAACGCAGAGATCTTTCAAATAGTTTTCAAATAATTGGTGAATCCACGATGTGTTATACGGTTATGAAAACAAAGAATACTTTGAGGAGAATGTGTTAAAAACGCGTGTTTATCTCGAAATCCACATAAAAGACAATTTTGATAACGTAGAATTGATATACCGATTATAACTGTTTTCCTGCGAAAAGATAGGAAATGTGACTTAACGTGTTCTTCTCCTGCAGTCTTAATTTTTATTTTAAATCAATTCAGAGAAGCTTTGGAGCGTGAAAACCATCTTCTATGTACAAACAGATTACTTCGGCTATCGTTCATCCCCATTGCATTTACATGGAACAATCTGAGGGTTGCTTTGGGACTGGATCGATTCTAGGTGAAAGACTGCCAGAAGAGGATGTACGAGTCGTGGAGACAGCGGATAATCCGCATCAACAGGATGTGCCGGTGTTACCCGGGGCTCAGAGAAGAAAACTGTACTTCAATCCCGCTTATTTCGACAGACAATTGTTGCTTGTAAGCTTTCCCATAACTCCAGTAGATACGAGATGAAATAGATTCTCCGGTGAAAAACAGATTTCCTATATTTTGATAACTGCGAGATAATTTAAAGACAGCCGGGCATCTTTCTAGGCGCCCCCTCCAGCAGCCATCGAGTTCCTTCTCAAAATTCGGGAAGTTATCTCTATCGCGAAGCACAAAATGGCCGCAAAGAGATTCGTTCCTACTCTCGTCGGTTAGTTGACACTTTCTTTCTCTCTGTTTTAACTTAACGATCAAGGAAGGTGATCGAGGAAACGATTCTCAACTAATTCAAAATATCCAATATTTCTTCTATCCACGATTCAGGTATACCGGAAGAAGAAATGAACACGGAGCACTGCGACACCACGAAAAATCAGCAACAATCAGCTTCGAATTCGGCTCAGAGTTCTATTACGAAGTCACGGAAGTCTCAACGATGCACCGGATGCCCAGGTTGCACAAACTCGTTCAGGGACACTCCCGCGCTTCCGGAACCTGATCAAACGAATCCAGGTGAGAGTAAAGTTCGCGCATGGTTAGAGGACGTCAGATCGACACCTCAACGACGTTGGCGAGACGCGGAGGAAGCTCGGAAAGCGCTTCAGGAAAATACTAAAACCTTCGACAAGAACTTGGAGTATTTAAAAGAGCTGGCCAAACGAGAATTCGACACAGACGTGAAAGGTTTAACGGGAAAACTCCTTTCTTCGTGGAAGGATAATCCACCGATGCTGAAAACGTTCCAAAACGTCGCAAGAAGCGAAATCCTGGAGACAGGCGATCGGCATAGCGTTTCAAAACGTTCGACCAAGTCGATGTTCGAGGAATCGAACTATTATTCGTCGAGGAACGAGGACTGTTCGGTCAGCAATGGGAACGATGTCATTAATGCCAGAGTGAGGAATGCCATCGAAAATTCGTTCATTAAACAGATGGAAGAGAACGCAACGTTGGAGGAAGAGACGGTGGAGAAAACAGAAGCTGAAGAGGAGAGAATCGTAGTGCCTAAGGACGATGATAATAAAATGGAAGAGAGAATGGCTGTCAAGGAGAGTTCACTTGGAAAACAAGCGAATAAATTTAATGAAAATACAACACGATCGAAAAAGGAGCTACCGGATATGATCAACGAGCTTCCAGGTGCTAAAAATACGGCGAAACGTATAATGGATGCCGTGATCCGCGAAATGGTCGATGCAAAGGTACTAGAACATCATTCGAGATCAGGCAACATCACGGATTACGAGGTGGATAGTTTAGAACGGTCGAAATCTAGCAGAAAGTCGTCCACTTCGCCAGAATCGACCGATCAATCGAGTCCAGCTTTATCCACCGCTCTGCCAATGGACGAGGAACTGACGATGCAAAACGCTGTGATCAACACTAGGACCGGCGAGATGATGATACCGAATAAACTGAACAAGGATATCCTCGAAAGAAGCTATTACAATAGCCTGCCCGAGCTAATTTCTTCGCAAAAATCGGAAAGTTACTCGCTCGTTAGCGAAGTGTACGTGAACGACGGTTATGATAGTCCAGCCTGTAGCGACGATTCTGGGCCAGAAATCCAGTACGAGCCCGAGAACCCCGGTCATTTAACCATCAAGGTTCAAGATTCGCCGAAGAACTACGTCAAGCAGGATGAATCTGAATACGAGCCAGACACGTTGGATAGGAAACCGATGAAACTGAAGATCAACGACGACGTAAACTACGAAAAGGACGTTCCTGATGAGATCTATGTGGACTCTCTGGAGAGACCTGTTCAAATCCTCCTTAAAAGCAAAGGCAGTTTTCGCGATCAAGACTCGTCGAAAAATGGCTCGTGTTTGCAACGTGGCTACGGTAGCCTTCGAGAAATCTACGAAGCTCGACTGAAGTCGTGCCCCAAAGACTTGTCTAACAGCACCAAATCGCTAAATGGCCATTTGGATGACTCTATGTCCTGGAAGAAGTGTAAGTATTTAACGCCAGAGACCAGACAGTTGAAGAGGCAACGACAACCGAGCAACCAACCTGACGTGGTACCGTTACCACCTATGGACGACATCTATCAGCATCCGAAACCTCCGCGCCGTGTGAAGGACGCGGAATTACCATCCAACTCTCTGTCAAAAAACTGCTGGGACAGGAGTCCTGCCGAAGCGGGTGACCCTACGACCAGCAACGGTGCTCCTGTCCCGCTTGAACACACCCACGTAGGGACCACTGATCGTTCTTACTCGTGCGAGTCTCGATCGCCCGAGGAATCGATGACAAGATGCAGACACCAATCGCAAGACCAAATCAAAAGCAGTAGCACGCGAGGCAAGTCAAAGTCCAACGTTTCTGCGTCATGGAGCAATCCTCGTAGTCATAAAGATAAAAGGAAGCTGTTCGATCAGTATCATAAACAGGATAACCAAAGGAGGAACAGCGAACCTCAAACTTACAAAAAGCATCTGACGAAACCTTCCAGGAACTGCGAATCGACCGGCAATTCCACGAGTCATTTATCCGGTTATCAGCAGCCACGAATGAAAGTAGAAGATAGCGGATACTTGAGCAGCACGGACAGCAATGGCTCGCACAAACAGCTGCTGAAACACGAGGTGAGCAGCGTTTCGGAAACCGACGAGACAGAATCCGTATGCGACGGTGCGAGCGAAAGCGGCGCCGAAAGCGTTGGAACGGACAGTGTCTTCTTTGGAAATTTCCGCAGACTATCAGGCGTGGAAATTGGAGCGAAGCACACGTACCTTCAACCGTTTTGTACCAGGAATGAGAACGGTGTTTTAGAGAGGGCAAACTTTAGCACCAGCGACAGCGAGACTGAGAGTTTCATCACGGTTCTTCCGCCGTGTGGAACTAGAGAGCCAATTTAATCGTAAATCTGTTTGACCAGTAAAGTTGTATTGTTTTTCTGTTATTTCGATATCGTGTAGCAAAGAATTGATCAACATAGATTGTAGTGTAATTATTGTACCTGTTTAGAGGTTGCAATTGATGATTGTGATGGTAATTGTAGAATCTTTTACGTCTTGTTTTTTTTTCTTTTTTTTTTTTTTTTTCTTTCTTTTTCAAAGACTATATAGTAAAATGAATGAAATGACTTGGAAATACAGTACTAAATACATTCAGAATGAGTAAAAATCAAAATTAAATTGCCATCTATCTACGTGGATAGATATTTTCACAATAGTGGCAATTCACAAACCTTCTCACAAAAGACATAATTAGTATCGTTTAATAACGCGTTTAAGGGCCAGTACTTTCATGATTCTATTACTTCTGCACATTACATCGTATCTTTTACAGACAGTCCTAGATTTTAAGTAGAAACATAGGTAGAAGTTTCTTGTATTGATAGAATTATCTTTTACCGATTTTTTTTTTTTTTTTTTTTTTTTTTTTTTTTTTTTTTTTTTTTTTTTTTTTTTTTTTTTTTTTTTTTTTTTTTTTTTTTTTTTTTTTTTTTTTTTTT